>PVJL010003195.1:0-165828 GCA_004026885.1 Lyroderma lyra
AAATGTGAATCCTACTTACTTCTGAGCAACAGTGCCAACACTTAATTATACAATTATTATTAGATACTAAGTGGAGTTAAGAACTCAAGGTCTCCTGAATCTGAGCCAAAAGTGTTTAGGTGTTAATCATGCAAAGAATTAAAAGAGTTTTAAACAGTTTATTCCTTAAATCATCACAGCAGCTATGGTGAAAATTCAGGTATTAATTAAGCAGAGTTTCAACCTATAATAACATGTAAATAATACATAACGGTTTTAATCTTAATATCTGTAATAAAATTAAATTTAAATTCTAATCACAAATTAATGCTGTATCAATTAAGATCAAAATAAAATATACAAATTCATATAGTATTGCTTATTTATTTGTTTGTATGTTTTACCTTATTTCTGGTAAGAAGGATGGCTTATCAAAGAACACAGTTTCACCTTTTATTATATGATGAGACCCTCTAGTATAGTGTTCTGTCACACCTAAAGCTAAGGTACCAAAAGTATTATTTGTAAAATAGAGTAAAATGGTCCTTCATGTTCTTTTTGGTTCACAATTACTTTTTTGATTTCAAAGAGAAGAACAGAACTTAAAAGTGTATGTGTATGCTTCAAAAACTGAACTACATAAAAAATGAATTTTTTAAGACAGTAGGTCAACATTCATAAACATAAGAAAATGTACTGAGCCAAGAGTTACAAAAACTTGAAAATGCACTGAAAAAGCCAAAATTATACAACCATTAAATAATGAAAGAAGTACTATTGAGTATATACTATATAATTACCTATTAAAGTTTTGCATCCTTAGCTTTTCTACTTCCCTAGCATTTTTATATATTTATCAGAGGATTGAGATAGAAGACACCTTGGTGCACTCTCCTATTTAACACAGACTATTCAAATACTTATCTGTAATAGAGGGTATGCCAACTTCTACATAAATGTCTCCAATGACCATACTCCCCAGGGCACCTGAGTCCCTGGCTCTTGACTGTGGACTGGATTTAGTGACTCACTTCTACCCAAGATGGGATGTCACTTCCAAGATTATTATAGAGACTGCAGTATTCATCTTGAGTACAGGCATGTACCCTCTCAGACTGCTCACTCTGGAGGAAGCCAGCTGCCATGTCATGAGGCCATCGCATACAAAAATTCAAGAGACAGAACTAAGGGAAGCCCTCAGTCCAACAGCCTACCAGGAAAAGAGGCCCCACGTCACTGAGATCATCCCCTAGTGAAGTCTTCACGTGAGATCACAGCATCTATGGCAGCTTGACTGCAACCCTGAGAGACCTAAAATCAGAGGTACCCAGCTGAGCTGAACCCAGATTCCTGACCCTCAGCAATAGTGAGATTTGTTGTTTTAAGTCACTAATTTTAGTGGTAATTTGTTACACAGCAACAAATATGGAAATTCAATGTTCTCACATGTATATGAATAAAAAGCATTTTTTTCTAATATTGAATTGAAATCTACTTTCTTGTGACTTTCATCTAGTTGTGTCTACAGGGTCAGCATAATACAAGTCTGTAATGTTAAAAACTTTCAATTGAATCTGATAATGATCATGTCTATTCTCATACTTCCTTCAACTATCCTTCAAATAGCTTTCAGACCTTCCATCACCTGGTCAATTCCTTTTTTAAATTTGTTAATCTGCCTCTTAAAACACCCCAAATTTAACACAATACTCCAGATGTGGTCTGGTCAGCAACTGTGTAACACTTCCCATGATGAGGGCACCATACAATGAATATACCTAAACACCTAAAATACAAAGAGTACCATAAAAGAAATATAGTTTTTTCATATATTAAAAATATATTTTATTCAAATAAAATACTACAGAACTTCAGAGGAGTGATGGGATTTCCTGCTAAAAATGGGTTTGAAGGATTATTAATATTCTAACATTAACAATATTAACAGAGAAAACAAGGGAAAAGATACTAACATTTATTGTGCATCTACTATGCCAGACCCTGAGCTAAATACTCCCAATACGTTAGCTATGTAATTCTTGTAACTTTATAAATTTCATTTTACAGATGATTACACTAATGCTCAGAGATATCTGATACTTGTCTAAGGTCACACAGCAAAAAGTACAGAAGCAAGAATGGGATGACCGGGTCTATCTGACGAATCTTATGACCTTGCCACTGTAACATTCTGACATTTACAGGGGTAAAAATAAGAGGGGATTATTGGGATTCAGGTAACCTTAAGCCTAATGTCAGTCAGTTTTAGAAATATACATGCAATTTATTTCTTGTGCTATGTAGTGATTGACCATTCATTGGCTAAGTCAGTCTAAATGCTTCCTAAACTTTTCACCATAGTAGGCTAACCAGACGTCCCATTTTAAATGGGATAGAAAACAACAGTATTGACCTGTTTCAAACGAGACATATGGTCAGCCTAGTCTCACTGGTCTAAATTCTAGGTGTTAGTAGGCTGACAGTCCGTACCATTTGAAACAGGACAGTACTGTTGTTTTCTGTCCCATTTATAAAAGGACACCTGGTCAGTCTATCCATAAGGGCCAAAGAAACTGAACATATCCTCAGAGAGCCTTTAAGCATGAAATTTCTTTGAAGTCTTTGAATTTTACCTTAGAAATTAGTGGGAATATTACACTGTCCATATTATCTTTTTGTTTTAATATAAAAACAATATTGTTATCCAAGTCTTCAAGTGAAATTGATAGCATCTCCGTAAGTGTTTGTCATGTTATATGACCACATATTCATCTCTTGACACATAGCAGCTTATCTCTAACACAGCTAATACTCCTATTTGAAAAGCATAGGTCTAAAAATGCTCAAGTAGGCTATTTTCTTTAATTCAAGATCCAATGATCCACACTGAGGATTAACAGCAAATGAAACTGAAGTTAGAGTTATTGACTATAGCCTTATTTTCTAAATATGAAAACATCCCACTGAGAGCAAGAAAGCAACCCTGATCCACATATAGGGAGGAAACACCCTTTTCTCCATGTCACCACAGTAATAAAGAACCTCTGCCAAAAAATAAAGATGCACCTTGATAGTTCCCATGAGCCTTTTAAGACCTTTGTAAAAAGTTCCTGGACATGAAAATGTTAAATAGATCATACAGAGAATGTTAATTATCCTTGCCAATGTTCCACTCTATTCAAAAGTAATCAATAGGTGTCTTAAATTTTTTTCCAGAGTTCTTTCAAATACATTATTTTGTTCAACTTAGAGCCCATTCCCAGACTAAAACAATAACTGGTATTATCCCCATTTTACAGATCTAGAAATCAGAGTCAACAGTGGGGTAAGTAGCTCTTCTAAGATTGTAATCAATAGCAAAGGGAAACTTAAATCCAGGCAATCTGGCTTCCAGCTTACAGATCTACTAAGGAAAACTGCATCTTTTCATACTTCCTCTAAGTGTTTCTCAAACTGCAGCATATATTAAGCATATCAATCACATGCTGTCCATTCAGCAAGAACTGATAAACTCAATTTCACAAACAGAAGGGGTTGAATACAGTTATGTCACTGGGAACATAGGATAGTACCCCTGTCCTCTTAAGATACATTCCTATTATTGCTTTATTTTTTTTTTTAAATAAAAGAGAAAAGAATTAGAAAGTCAGAGGGTGGGAGATAAACAGGTTAAAATTCCTTCTCAAAAAAATTACATATGTAGTACACCTGAAACAAATATAATACTGTATGTCAACTGTAATTGAAAAAAAAAATTAAATACATATGAGGGCTGTCCGGGAAAAAAAAAATCCAGCCATTGTCAATATAGAACGGTTACATGGCTGGATACTTTCCAGACAGCCCTCATATTTATGACATCTAAAGTCAAGTGTTGTTTTTTTTAACGTAAAATATACTGTTATGGCTTAAATGCTTGTTTTTTCTGTCACTGTATAGTATTTTTTCTTCCCTGTATGGAAGCAATCTGTCCCCCAAAATCTACCATAAAATTGTTCATTACATCCTCCTTCTAAATAAGACCTCAAGAATATGCCATATAAAGGAAAATGGGCTCTTAGGCGTTTCTCCTTTCCTGTAAAATTTTGATGCAACACATACCAACACTGGAGACAAAAAAAAAAAAAAAATCCACTTTTTTTACTGTGAAAACAGATTTCTAGCATCTTAACAACATACGTGTTAATTTCTGTACCATTAACTTCTTTAAGTATTCTATTAAGTCTACAACAAAGGGAGGGAAATAAGTAGGATCACAACCTATGAATCTGGGTGGAACAAAGACTTCTCCTTTCATTATGCAGAGAAAACCAAGTTGCCAAAAAACGCTCTGCTCAGATACCATGCGTGGTTAGTGACAGCAAGTCTGGGTACAGAGAAGAAAAAATCAGATGCTGATCCAAGGGCACCGCTGCCCACCCCTGCCCCTTTTGCCCAAGGCCCAGCCTCAGAGTTAGAGCCCCAATCTCTTTCTCCCCAATATAAGGAACCGGCTTAAACCTATGAGCTACACAACCTCCCGCGTCTCCTATGCAGGCGCTCCCCGCCCAGTCACCACCCCGTTCCCAATCCAGTCGCCACCCTTCCCCCGGACCTCCCCGCACCCCAGAAGGTTGCTCCCAATGACCACAGACTAAGAAAGGCAAAATCCAGACCCGCAGGGCTGCCCCTCGCCGCCGCTCGCTCCCGTCCTCGCTGCTCCCTCCCTTCCTCCGAGCCAAGGAGTGCCCACTTCTCCCACCCGCTCAGCGGAGGGGTGAAGGAAGAATCTGCGCTGTCCACACCACTCCCGTCTCTCGTCAGGAGCGTCAGGGGCACAACCCCTGCCGCCACTTACTGCTCAGGGGCGAGCAGTGCCAGGGCGCGGGGCGTCGCTCTGCCTCCCAAAGCCTGGCTGGCAATGAGGGGAACGTGTGGTACAGGGTCGGCGGCCTCGCATCGGGCCCCGCAGTTCCCAGGTCCTTATCCGGCGGCGGTGGGGCCTCACCCACGACCTGCGTCCCACCCAAGCCTACTCAAGACCCTTCTCCAGGGCCGCGAGCGCCCTCCTTGGGGTCGCCTGTGTCGGAGCCCAGTCTGTGGTGACAGGTGGCGACGGGGGACCATGGCAACGCGAGGTGTGCGGCGCGGCCCGACCCCGCCTCCTGGAGTCACTCACCTGAGAGCAATCCCGGAGAAGCGGCGGAGAAAGCGGCGGCGAGGCCGGCAGCTGGGGCCCCGAGGCGGCCGTCTAGGTGGGAAGGGAGCGCGAGGGCGGCAGTCTCAGCTTGGCATCGGTACTCCGACCGCCCGCGCGTCAGTCCATCAATTCGTCAGTCCATCAGTTCGTCAGTCCTTGCTTCCTCGAGTCTGCCCCTCCCAGGTCGGCGGCCGCTCAGCCCAGCCTCTGGCAGACTGCAGTTGTCAAGCGGTGCTGGAGCCGAGCTCCAAGCCCAGCCAATCGCCGCGCTTCCCCGAGGCGCCTCAGGACCCCACAGAGCAGGGCGGCCAGGGAGGTGCCTGCGCAGAAAGGAGAGCCAGCTGGGCAGGCGAGAACCGGCGAGGTGGGGAGACGCCTGGATGGACCAGCTCCTAGCCAGCGCTCCAAGGACCAGCTGGACTCCGAGACGAGCTGGTGTGGCCACTGTGTGGAAGATGCAGCCGCGACGCGCACATCCCTTGCCTCCCGAAATAGCGTGGAGGGTGTTGTCGCCTCCCAATCTAGAGTCCTCTGCTCTTTAGAATTGACTCTTAATTATTTCTCCCCGATAACTTATTAATAAAGGCTAAGTAAGTAAATCTTGTATTTGCCCCCTTTTTGATTCCTCATTTTGTGATGATCTGCCTAGAAGCATTTGTCAGTTATTTAATATTCAGCGTCTTTACAGCTTTTTACTACCCCCTACCCTTTTGGATATAAGCTCCCTGGCAGCAAAACCTACTTCCCACACCTTCGGTGCAGTATGCCACCCATATTCCAGACAGACCGCCCACCTCTGGAAGATCATCATCTCCACCAAGCCAGAAGCTAAGAATGCAGGGCTGATTCTTCTCAAGAATGAACTTCCACTATAAAGACTTAGGGTTTTTCTTTCTTCAGAACACTCTGGGTATTGCCTAGTCGTGTTTCCGGTTTGCAAGCCCTAACACCCCCTGAATAAGTCTTTATCATTTATTTCTAGCCAAAGCCTCCTGATTCATTTACTTTCGGTGTCTAAGTAGTCTAAAAATACACATGATTCTCATCTAGGCTGAATTAAGCATTCGAGGTCTAACCACGCAAAACTAAGGAAGACGACAGTGACACAAGCCAGTAAAAACCTCATCCTTACAAAGGCTAAGGCGAAGAGTGAGCTGAGCCACCCAAGTTGGGGAAATGTGGTAAGGGGGGGGAGGGGGGGCGGGGAGGATGAGAGAGAAACTGGTAAGCTTGAACCAAAAAGATATCTTATCTGGAAAGGAAGAATTTGATCCAATTTAAGATAAAGAAGCCACAGCTTGAGGAAAAGGTTTTAAGAAAAATATTTACAAACTCAGGGAATATGTTTTGAGCACAAAAGTTGAACTGCAAAACTTCAATTGCTTAGTCTTGATTAACTTCTGGAAGAAAGTCTTCCTTAAGAACACTCTCAGTGATAAGTAACAGAAGAATAAATATAAGCACAACTTAATGTTACCCTGGGTCTTGATATTAATAAAAACAATTTTACAAAATGTTTAAACTGAAAAAGAGGGCAGATATATCCTAGAAAGTCTGTCAATTAATTGGCCAGTATAGTTCACCTGAAAATCTGCTTCTCAATCTTGCTTCTCAAACAATAGCAGTTGCAAGAACCAGAACCATTGAGTATTTTAGTATCCAAATGGATTTAGAAATAGTTACTAAATTAGGGACAATCTGACAAACATTTGACCACCTATTAGAAGCAGAGTGCTATAAAAAAATAAAGAACCTTACTTCTGGTACTACATTGTTTTGGCATTCATTAAGCACAAGATGAAGTGTTTGCCTATGTTCTCCTTTATTTGGGTGGGGCGGTCCCTGGCTAGGAATCGAACCCAGGCCACAGCATCGAGAGCGCAGAAGCCTAGCCACTACACCACCAGGGAACTCGCTTGTGTTCTCCTTTAAACTTCAAAATCTCCCTTAAGATGTCTGTTAATTATTCCCATTTAAAGATTAAGGGAAATAACCTGCCCAAGGTCAAACAACTGATATGTATGTAGCGCAGCCAAAATTCTACCCATTCTCTTAAAATCTTTTTCCACTCTACCTCACTGTGTAACAACTGGAAATTTTAGCTTAAAGAAAATGGACTTTATCCCGACAAGGTAGAGAGAATAAAAGTTCTTATTCATGTTTATATCCCCCATATTCTATGTGTAGTATCATTTGCATCTCAACTTTCAATAAACAGTAATCAGAATTGTTAGAAGCAAATGCATAGCCATTATATTTCCAGAAAAGGAGGATGGTATGGGAAAAGAACCAGGCACTGAAACACAAAACATCTGGTACATCTTATCACTTGTACAATGACAAATGCATTGATTGTGTATTTTCTTCCTAATGTAACATCAGGTTTTACACTACAACCTTAATAGCTGTTAGCCTAAGGTATCACCTTTCCTTCTGTACTCTGCCACACTGGTTGAGATTAGATCTTCTTGTCTTTCACTCTAGTTGCTGCAAAGCAGTGAATTGTTCAGAAAGGACAAGGCTTTCTTAGATGAAGCACTGTCCTTAGGTCCTGAGGTATGGCCTCAATCATTCACCAAATATTTATTGGCTGTCTACTGTGGATCAGGAACTAGGTTGGGCATCATTTGAAAATGCAGGTTCTAACTTGACAGAATGACTCATAGTGCCTTGTGACATAAAAGCCTACAGGCTAAGGTGGACTCTTTTAATATGATTCTCAAATCTCAGTTCTAAATAGGGGAATAGAAGTTTTTGGTTTTCCCCAAACAGTAGAAAGGAGTCCGAGTACAAGCCTAAGTTAGGAAATCTTGCCCCAACCTGTTCAGAAGTTCAGTGGGGATAAGGGAGCTTGTTTTAAAAGCTCCACTCTCATTATTAGAACATACTCTCATAAATACACACACTGAAGAGTTGGATGCTTCAGAGGCAGCAGTGCACTGGCTCTGGGAGAACAATGCACTACCATGACAGGTTTTCCTTCAAACAGGTTCAAGCATTATGTTGACAGAATACCAGTTCTACCAGTGCTCCTATCTAGACCCTTAAAAAAGTTTACATTATATATGGATGGGTAAACCTAGTAAAGAAAAATACCTTCTTGTTTCATATTCATATCTGGATGTTATAATAAAAACAAATTTTAACATTTGATTTCAGAAAAAATATTTATCCCATTTTAAGTCATTGAAATACTTCAAAAGCCTCCCGCCCAAAGGAAACTATGTTAGGAAATGTTAATAATACATAAAGCACATTAATCATAATTTTCAATGGGTGTTTTAGGATAAAATTTGTAAGTTTCTAGTAATAAGCTTGAGACCATTTAGTAACAGAACTTGGTATAAAGATGGAAGAAAACCTTAGAAAGTCACCAAAATGAGTCTAGGTAAGTGTCTTATTGTAAGTTCGTGCGCCCACAAAAAAACTTACAGAACTCCTATTTCAGAAAAATTTAGTATTAGCATTTCTCTTAAGAGTTTGGTAACTAAGTAGAATCTTTCCTAATAAATTCTCAGTTATTTCTCTAAAACAGTCACATAAAGGTAAGTGACAAAATGATTTATATTTTAGCAACTGTTCTTTCTATCCTAAAAGAACACACCCAAGGATCTGAAGGCAGTTTACCAGGTTTTGGTTAGGTATAATAAAGTTGCATGTGCACAGAAGTCTCAATACTACAAATAGTATGTAAATTGGGATTTTGTACAAAAGTTCAAATTGAAATGCTTATCAATCTACTGGTAACATGTAAGAAATTGGCTCCTTTATAACTTCAGAATTCCATTTATCCAGATACCATGTAGCAAAATGGTTATGTCTGCTATGTCTCAAATACGATAGGTGCTTATTAAATACTTGTCTGATATATCCAAATGTTGTCCTTGATCCTATTCCATAATATAACAGTCTGACTAGCTCATGTAGTCATTTACCAGTACCTGGGGAAAAGCAGCAGCCTTCAGCAACACATTTAACATCTTGCTCACTGGTCATCCACCCCGCAGTCTCTATTTGTCATAAGGGAAGCATAGGACCCTAAGAAAATCAGCCCTAGAGAACAGGGAATGTTCTAGGATGCAGGCAGATCTATTTAAAAGTTCCTTATTTTCAGACATAATGCTCATTGTTGTCAGCTCTTAGGAGTAACTATGAGGCTTTCTTGAAGAACTTGGAAGTAAAATTGTACTCTTTGAATTACCTCTGAGGTCAACATTTAAATAAAGTTGAAACATGCACTCACCTTAAAGCCCACAAGTGGACGACGCTTGGGTGGGGGTACTGTTAGTGGAAACTCAAGCCAAGCTTTCAGTGTAGGTAACAAGGCAATCTGGAAGGTAGCTCCCCAGGCAACACACCCCTCTGTATTGCTTCGGGCCGCGTGAGTCTTTTTTCCTGTTTCTATATTAACTTGATCCTTATCTTACCCGATGCTCTAAGGCAAAAATTAATTCATCTAACTCCCCTCATTCTAATTCACCCACATAACTATGTTTCAGTTTTCCACATGTCTCTGTCTAGAGAAGGAAAGAATTCTCTGGCTATACAGATGTTTTACATCTGCAAATTGGCATCTATTTTCATACACTGGTCTCATAAGCTTGGTTTCAGTGATCCACCCCAGAGATGGATGTGCTCATTTGCTGATGAAATCAGTTTCTGAGCCAGCAATACTACAAATCTAATTCTGAACTACAGTACATTCTCCCAAGTGATGCAACCTCGTGAGAACTTTTGGGAAGAGGCCAAAAGACAACACCTCTATCCATTGATGAAATGCTGACTGAACTATTTTCCGTTTTAAAATTTTTACACTTAGAATATTACAGTTTTTGACTTTTAAAAAAAATTTAAATACAGTAAAATAATTTCAAGTGAATCATAGATGTATATAAGACACTCTGCTTGAGCATCTAGCAAACATACTAGCTAAAAAAAATAAAAGGTATAATTTACTTTAAAGAGAGATCACTTAAAACTAAGTAGGGGAAGCTAAATATAAGGTGATAGAAAGAGAAGTCACATTAGGTGGTGAATTTATTATACATCAAGTTGACAATGCACTGTAGAATTGTATGCCTGAAACCTATGTAATCCTTGCTAACAGATGTCACCCCAATAAGACTAACAATAAAAATAAATTTAAAAAAAAAAAAAAAAAAAAAAAAAAAAAAAAAAAAAAAAAAAAAAAAAAAAAAACTAAGTAGGGGAGGGGAGCCATTGAAGATTTTTAAACATTTAGACATACGAGGACTGTCCGGAAAAAATCTAGCCATAAATGCCTCTATTTTTCATATTACATGGCTGGATACTTTCTGGACAGCCCTCATGCCAACCAAATACAATGAGTGACATGTTGTTTCCATCCTTTTGCAGTGTTAGACAGAATAACAGCCACGTCCTAATCCCCAGAGCCTGTGAGTATAAAAGAGACTTTGCTAGTGTGATTAAGTTAAGGACCCTGAAATAGGGTGATTAGCCTGGGTTATCCTGGTGGATCCATTTTAATCACATAGGTCCTTAAAAGCAGAGGACCTTCCCCAGCTGGGGTCAGAGAGCTACAACAGGGCTAGCTTTGAGGATGGAATGGGACCATGAACCAAGGAACACAACCTCTAAAGTGGAAAAGGCAAGTAAACAGATTCTCTCCTAGAACATCCACAAAGGAATGTGGCCCTGTTGGTTGACTTTAGCCCAGTGAGGCTTGTGTCAGACTTCTGATCAAGAGAACTGGTAAGATAATTAGGCTGACCAGTTGTAATTTTAAACGTGACAGAAAACAACAGTATTGTCCCGTTTCAAATGGTACATATGGTCAGCCTACTGACACCCTGAATTTAGCCCAGTGAGACTAGGCTGACCCTACCTATGTAATGTTTGAAATGCAGTAGTACCACTGTTTTCTGCCCCATTTAAAATGGTAGGTCTAGTCAGCCTAAAGATAATGAATTTGTGCTGTTTTAATTTTAAGTCACTAAAATTGCAGTAACTTGTTGTAAGAGCAAGAGAAACTAATACAAAAACTCAAAAAGATACTGAGACAAATCAGATTTAGACAGAATTGAGTATTACGTGGAATATTAAGGAATTCAGTGTTACTAATTGTTATGGTATGTTATTTGTGCTACCTTTTTTACTTTCTATTACTGCTCTTCCCCCCTAAAAAAGGTAGACTAGGTAAGACATTAAATTAGCAACAAGATGGTTAATTGTTGAAGTTATGAGCTTATGATACTATTCTATTATTGTGTATACTTGGGATTTTCCACAGTAAGTTAAAAAAATGGGGGAGATTTCACTTAGAGGAAAGCAACTCAACACTAGTCATGGGGCTATTGAGTACCTGAAATATAGGTAGTTCAACTGAAAATTTGTAATTTTAGTTCATTTTAAATAAATAAATAGCCCAATGTGGCTAGAGGCTACCATATTACACAGTGCAGCTTTAGGTATTGGAAAGGAGCCATGCTGCCTTAGTATTAGAATTCAGTTAATAAGTAAGCTCATGAATCAAGTCAGTGCACATCTCTTATTTTTACCTGCCCAGCCTCTTTTCTTCTCCTGCTAATAGTGGCAACCAGCTCCCACCTCCACTCCAAGCCCTTCTTTACCACAGAGGTAGGGCTTGAGATCCAGGCTATGGTACAACTTCTTCCTAGCCACAAGAAGGTCCAAGAAGAATGACCAGAGCCAGGGCAATCATAATCTTTGCTTGGAATTCTCTGTATTAGAAGTGAAGGAGCTCCCTTGGATAGAAGTTATATGAATGGAAGAATGCTTGAACTACTGGCCATCATGTTCCCTTGACACACTGAGGTTCCTAAGAGAGTAAAGCCAAAATTATGATCAAGATGAATAGTCTTGATTCTCTTCAAGTTCTTAAATCCAGTCAAACTTGGAGTCAACTCTAGTACTTCTTTCCCTTGTTTCAATGACATAAGCCAATAAATTCCTCTTTTTCCTTTATGCTCTTTTTGAGGTAAGTTCTATCACTTGCAACCTGAAAAACTTTTTTTTTTTTTTGGGGGGGGGGGGAGTTCCTTGGCTGGGAATCGAACCTAGGCTGCAGTGCTGAGAGCGCAAAAGCCTAGCCACTAAACCAGGGAACCCCTACAACTTGAAAAAGTCTTAATATAATGTCCCACAAAAATTTCTTACATGCCACGAATTTAGTCTATAGCAGTGCCGTTAGTCTTACTCTTAGCTAAGAGTAAGACTAACGGCACTGCTATAGACTAAATTATCCCCCTAAATTTCGTATGTTGATGCTCTAACCCCTCATCTGACTGTACTGGAGATATGGCCTTTAAGGGAGATGATTAAGGTTAAATGAGGTGGTAAGGGTGGAATCCTGATGTGACAGAAGTTGTGCCCTTTTAAGAGGGGAGACAACCGAGCTCTCAGCCATGTGAGGACACAGGGAGAAGGCAGCTATCTGCAATTCAGGAAGAGTCCTCACCAAAACCTGATCATGCTGGTTGGCACTATGATCAGACTTCCAGCCTACAGAACTATGAGGAAATAAATGCTGTTTAAGCTGCCCAATCTATGTTTTGTTACGGCAGCCTAAGCAGACTAACACTCCATATAATTCCCCTAGTACTAGTTACTACCAGTTCCTTCTCGGGGTGAAGGAGACCTTGATTAGCAAAAATAATGGCATATTAATTTTATTATTCTGTTCCCAGTCCTGATTTCAGCTTAAACTAGAGCAGCTCTTCAACTGGTTTTACTTCTTTAAAAATAATAAAAAGATCACCTAGCCTACCCAATTTCACTATCAATTCAGAAGCACTATAATACAGAAAAAAGTTTTTGGTGAGATTAAGTAGCTTCAATTACATTACCAGTAATTGGGGACGGGGGGCTAATAAATCACAGTCAAATTCAAGTAATAATCTTTTTAATTTTTCACACTTTACTCCTTGTATGTTAAGAAAGTAAAATTTCCCTACATACTGATTTATAGATAATGTTTAGAAGTGGCACACAAGGCACTCAGTTCACAAAGAATAATATTCAGTGATCCCTCTAAATGTAATTTTAATCCTTATTTTAAGCTAAGTGCAATAATAATTTAGTACAATAAGCTAAATGCACACAAAACCTGTATATCCTGATCTACAAAAGTGGTTTCCATAGTCACATAAGGTTTTAGTTAAGTACACATTTCCACAATGAAAAAATACTAACAAATATGTTAATAAAACACTACCTCAAATCCTTACCCTGCCATCAGCTTTTTAAGTAATGCCATTCCTGCTATTGAAAGCATTTATTTTAGCAGTTTTAATCTGACCTGGGGAAATGAGTTCTCTTAAAACTTGACAAAAAGTATGTTATAAGCTCAAAATGTTTTAAATCAAAAAGCATTCGTATGAATTAGTTCCCCACTCCAAAAATATCACTCTGTAGGTAAAGAAAAAGAATATTAAAACAAATTACCTTAAGACAAACAATCCTACAAAAGACTGTATTTTCTTATAACTTCTCCTTAAAAGAAACACAAACCAGTTCACTATCTTTTAATAACCTCTCAGATTGCTGTAGTCTAAAAACTTGAAGCGTACATGAAACATGTCTTACCTATTATAAAGTCCATTTCATGGTGCCATGTAGATATTAAACAGCTACAATATAGTCTACAATGGCACAAATACACTTAATACATAAATAATACTTCATCATTTAGACAGTCCTAAGTCAGAAGGTACCTCGTGGTTCGCAAGATCCTTCAACTTATGTGTGGCCATTAAAACCCAAAAGGTAATTGAGGCTCAAATATCACTCTAAAATCGAAGACATGAAAATAAAGGTGGAAAACTGGGTGTTTATCTTTCACTTACACGGGTAGATATTAGGACCTTACTATGGAAAACATACAGTTATTATACATGGTTTCCCCAGAAGATAATGAAGCTGAAGGAAGTACAAAAGGTGTCAAGATCCATAGTTTGCTTCATCAAATGCTTTTCTAGCTCGTTTCAATTCTTCATTCATAGTAAGCAAGTCTTTAACCCTAGCAAACTTCCTTGGGTCCTTTCGAATCAAGAAGACGATATCTTCAACTTGTACCCGCCCTTGTCTTCCAATTGACATTGCTTTGTGAGTCTATTACAAAGAAACAAATTAAATTATTTAAAATCTAATATTTTATTCTTAATTTGCATTTACTTAATGCTGGTGAGTTTGAAGATACTCTCTTCTAATTATTATAGCTATTCATTTGTGAATTTTTTCTATTCATGTCCTGTCTTTCTAATAACTTTCAACTGTTATTAGCAAGGTATCTCTTAATGCTTTACAGACATTTTTTAAATATTAAGAACATGAAAACTATCAAATTCAATGATTTTGTTTTTTGATAGATGTAGTTTTCACCTTCATTTGTACAAAATAATTTTGTAATTTCTTTGTAACCAGCCATTTCATTTAAGCTTTATGTCTACCTCAATACCAATAAATACTGGTGGGTTTTCTTAAAATTAAATCTTATGTCCTATTATTACATATTCATCTTGAGCACAAATAAAGGTTCATCAGGTTATTTCTAATGACTAAAAAAGGAAAAACTAAATATAAAGGCATTAAATAAACAAATTTGAATACATCCATTTAGTTATTATGAAACCATTAAAAAGATCATAGAGTATTACATAATGACATAGGGAAAAATATTCTAGACTTACTTAAATGAAAAAACAGGGTATAAAACGACATAAACTATATGATTTCAATTTTAAGTTTAAAACTATATAAAAAAGTCAAAAGAACATTATCAAAATATTAGCATCAGTTATCTCTATATTCTGTGTATAAACATGTATGTATATATATGTACATATATGTATATGTGTGTGTATATACAGGTAACCCCTGTATAACATGGTTGTCAGGTTCCTTCAAAATGCTGTTACGCAAACCCATGTTACACGAAACAAAAAACTAGTACCAAAAAGGGGGTTAGGTTCCAAAAATTTAAAAAACATACTATTATATTTTTATAATTAAGAGAAATATCTTTATTAAAGTTATTTTCACCAATAGTATAACATATTAATATGTATTATATATCTTTTGCTCTTAAAAGCTCTTATTATGTTTTATGTCATTCAGGGATTTCTCTAATTCTCAAACCATGTTACAGCAAAACTGTGTTCTAGGATACCGTGTCGTGCGAGAGTTTCCCCCAATTCTCGAGCAAAACTGTGTTATAGAAGTGCTAAAATCTCCATCCTTAAAGATAAAATAGTAACCAGTATCCTACATAAAACAGGTGCTCAAAAGGATGCCACAGTTCTAGTCTTACCTAAAAGTTAGAATTTCAAATCTTTTCCTCAGTTAACTAAGACCAATTACAAAAACATCTTACCATTTCAGTGATGAACTCTATGACAAGGTCTTCAAGAATATCCACTGACTCAGTATAAGGATTCTGGTCATCCCCAAACCCATACATCATACATCTTACTGTAAAAGAACAATTATTTTTGTTTAATTGAACAAATTTAATGATTTGACCACTACTTTTTTCAAACCAGAATTGAATCAAGTTATAGAAAATATTGGTATAAAAATATATTTACACTGTATTTGTTGTCTCCAAGTATGATTTTGGTGTAAAAGGTTTTAAACACAATCTCATCACTGTTCTTACCTAGTAGGCAGAAATTGCCCCTCCCTCCCAGCCACTGAATCATGACACCAACACTCTTTCCCTCACCTCTATCATCTACTCACCAACAACCCAGAATACCCTCAAACAGCCAAGGACAGGATGAGTAGCAATGACTTAGCCTTTACTGAGAGTGTTTGTGTGTGTGTTTGCATGTCAGTGGGGCACTGGAAAACAGAAGGCAAATCCTTTCTGACATTACCAGAGGGTAAAGGACATGAGAGAAAGTGTTCCCTTACCTTCTTATAGGAAGAACAGGGTAATCAAAAAGAGACATCAAAGGGCTTACTATACAGAATCTTGACATTTCATTCCCTAGATCAACGCAACTGCCAGCAAAGCCCTTGCAGGCTTCATGGGAAGAACCATAAAAAATACAAAAGAGCAGAAAATCTAAACCAGAGCAATAAAAATAATTGCTAACAGCTAAAACTTATATAGCTCTTACTATATGCCACATGCTGTTTTAAGCCCTTCACACATATAACTCATTTAATTCTCACAACAATCCTTTAAAGTAGGTATTATTATTATGATTATTATTCTCATTCTACATAGATGAAAAAACCTCAGGCACTAAATTAACCCTACCAGCCCGCTGTACCGATTTTTCGGTCATTTCCAAATCTGCCGCTATACTGCTGTACCTAATGTTCGGTACTTTGCCTCGTACGTGAAAAAAATGAAAGGTAGACCTATTTTCTACAATGTCTCCAAGTTCCATCTTATTCTAACCACTTGTTTGCATGTAACTCACATTTTTCTATATCATGTTGATTTTTTTCTCTTTAATGCTCAGGAGCCCAGGTACAGGGGACAGTTAGGTTCAGGGCCTCAGGTCTGGTAGGGTTAAGTGACTTACCCAAAGTCACATAGACAGTAAGAGGTTGAACCTAAATTTGAACGCAGCTGATATGGCTCCACACAACAGTAGTATTTATTACACTTCTTGATAATTTAGGGTAGATGGGATCCATATGAATTCTTATCCTATAGTCTATAAACTCCCAGTTAGTCCATGGACAAGCTCTGAGAAGTCCTTAAACCCTCCTGAAATTACATGCAAAAATTATATATATTATTTGTTTGTATGCATTTTGCTAGGGAGAAGAATCAACTCTTATCAGATTCTCAAAGGGGTACATAAATGTTAAACTCTATCATACACTGGAAATGTTTTTTTATCTTGATCTGTGTGGTGGTTACAAGTATATGTACATATGTAAAATTCATCAAGCTGTTCACTTAAGACTAATACAATTTATTGTAAATTTTACATTAAAAAAAGGAAGAAATTCCTAGAATACATCTAAAGGCAGGAATGCGTAAGTCCTATTTAGGAGAAGCAAAAGCTGGTAGAACGGAAAAGAGAAGAAAGTAGATCAGGCCTAGGGAAGAAAATAAAGGGGTGACTTGGAAGCCAGCCTGGGATAGAGGTATCCCTAGGGTTTAGAATGCAGGAGCTTTTAGGTCCAGATACAGGAGGGAGAAAACAAACACAGGAGCCAATATTCTGTCTCTCATTCTTTTGAATTCTAAAAAATTTTTTGTTTTTTATTTTTTTGAGATAATTTCAGACTTACAGAGGACTTACAAAAATAGCAGAGTTCCCAAATACCCTACATTCAGCTTCCCTGTATCTTTTATAACCACAGACATTTATCAAAAATAAGAAATTAACACTGGTACACGTACAGAACTTATTCAGATTGTACCAGTTTCTCCACTAATGTCCTTTTACCTGTTCTAGGATCCTATACTATTTAGTTGTCATGCCTCCTTAGTTTCCTCTGATTGTGACAGCTCATCAGATATTCCTCATCCTTTATGACCCTGACACTTCTGAGATTACTGGCCAGTTATAATATCTTGTAGAGTATCTCTCAATTTGGGTTTCTCTGATGTTTTCTCATGATTATATTGTGGTTATACATTACTAGAATGGGTACCAAAGAGGAGATGTGCCCTCTTAATGCATCATATCAGGGGTATATGATGTCACTATACATCACTGGTGATATTAACTTTGATGACTTGACTGAAGTAATGTCTGCCAGGATCTCCATTATATGCTTATTATTTTTCCTTAAATATTTTGAGGAAGAGACTGTCATTAACATTTTTTTTTTTGTATGTGGGTAGTTCCCTGACCAGGAATCGAATCCAGGCCACAGCACTGACAGTGCCAGCGCTGAAGCCTTAAGCAGCTACACCACCAGGGAACTCCCTGTCATTAACATTTTGATGGGTAGAATTCACTAGTAAGGAAATCTATTTCACTGGAAAAGAAAACCGTATATTAATAGGAAGTATGTAAACTGTATTTGGTTAAAGGATGTGTGATTACATAAACAAACACCAGTAAATGCTTTGAAAATTCGTTACACGAGGATAGGCTGATAAATTTTGCTTCACTATAATATTTTTTGTTACATTAGACAGTATTTGGATATCACCAGTTCTGTGTAGTCACATGGTATCTACCCTGCCTCATTCAAGAACTTGCACACATACACGCATACATTTTTCACCCAGTGCACATGGAAGAGTGTTCAGACATTTGGACCAAACAGCATGCTGTTATTGAATTCTTTACAGCAAAACAAGTTCCTCCAATTGAAATTCACAGACAAATACAACTGTTTATGGTGATCACTATGTTGATGTGAGAACAGTAAGATGCTAGATAAGGCAGTTCATCTGTAATGAAGAGGTGCAGTTTGCAGTGAGAAAATAGTTTAAAAAACTAAACACTGATTTTTTAAGGACAGATTTCAAAAACTAGTGCAACATTGGCAGAAGTGTACTGAAGGGTGTGGGGATTCTGTAGAAAAATAATTATGCAGCTTTGAAAATAAATGATGTAGGTATATTTCTTTTATTTCATTAAAATATCTTTTCCCATTCATTTTCTATTTAAAGGGAGGCAAATTTTATCAGCCTGCCCTCATATTAGCAAAATAAATTTTAAGTTTTAGGAGAACAAATCTTGGTCAGCAACGTATATCAAGACGATTAAGACAGGAGAAGGCTGTGAAGATTCCAAATTCTTGTCATCACCAAATTAAACCAATTCAAGTAGAACAAAGATTTCTGCTAGGAATCAACTATGCAAGCATCATTGTGGGTACTCTGGTACAGGAACCTCCTTTGTATTCTGATCTAAGTAAAACCACATACAAATGGAGTAAATAGCATCAGAGGGAGCAGTCAGCTATAGGTGAGGAAATGAGATATGGAGAAAAATCTGAGTGGTTAAAAAATAAAAACCATACTGACTCTGCAGTTTCAAAAGCCTTTGGGAAAGGCTTACATCTGACTCAACATAAATAAACCAGGTACTCATGTGTTGCCCCATTTGTCAGTACTCAGCCATAACTATATACATGTAAAGGACCCAGGACTGGGAGATGGAGAGCACATTCTCATGTTGCCCTTCAGGGGTGGGCCTAGGCCATCAGTAGCAGCAGCACCATTTTCTTTTGCTGCTAACAAAAAGGGTCAAACCTGTCTATTGAGGGAGTATAATAGAGGACCAATACATTATAATCTCTATGCCACTGTATTGCCTCACATTATTCACCACCTTCCTGCCTTGTCCATTGCCTTAGTTCAAAGCTCCAACTTAATTCCTACCCTCAGCATCCCTTCCAGTGTCCATCCTAACCTTTGGCTTACAGTCAAAGAAGCCCCTGCTCCTATTGCTACAAAAGGAAAGGAAAGGAAATGTAAAGAAGGTATGTTCTTAGGCCCTGAATTGAAACACTAATGATATTTCCTCACTTTAAAAAATGTGTGTGTATGTATGTGTCTGTGTGTATAAATACACATACATATATAAATACAAAAATTGGGGTTAGGATCAGTACTAGCTATGATTCACAAGTAAAACAATTTTACAGGCAAGTCTCAGAATACTGACCCTACAAGAAACAGATTCAGAACAATAAATCTTTGAAAGCTTATGTCCAAAACTTTTTATCATCTATAATAAAATCACTTACTTACATTCTTTAGAAAAAAGTCTCTTTCGTCTACCCTGTCCACCTTCTGCACCTCCTCCGATTTCTTCATTTTCTTCCTCAAACTAGAAGTTAAAATGTATAGAAATGTCAAATAATTGCACTGCATTTGATTTTAATAATTAACTTTATCATGCCAGAAAGCCTAAAGTAGCATTTTAGGGCCTTGACTATTAACCCAACATCCAATTCATGCAGGAATGGCTTCTACAATATCCCTAAGAAGTAATTCTACTCCCTCTCCTGGAAGAGTTCCAATGACCACACTTTTTACTTAAACCAAGTGGCCTATTGCTAGACAGTTTTACTATTTACTAAGCCCTGCTTATACCGTGCCAGGAACTTTCCTTAAGTAAGCCTTAACTCCATTTTGTGACAAGAAAACCGAGCCTCGAAGTTAAATAACTAGCTCACGCAACAAAGATTCTGAAATGCAGGTACCCTGACTCTCGGTCCATACTTTACAGTAAGTATATAGTTTTGCAAGCAGTTAAACTGTTGGTTCGAAATGAGAGCTGACAAATATTAGTTTTGACCTCTGATGATTTCTCGGCGTTACAAAAGGTGTCTGGCAGATATGGACTAAAAAGCAAAGGGCAAGGGGCAACCTTCTTACTCTTCTTCACGTCCTGCCTCACGTACTAAAAGGATAAATCCAAGGGAAAGGCTAAACGGTGTGAAGTCCCCGTTCTCTCGGCTGAATTCACTAAGGAAGACAAACCCGATTCCGAACTCGGCCTCCGCTACTGTACCCGAGAGAGTGAAGAAAAGAGCGGGTTGGAACAGAGGTGGTCACTCACAGTGGGGTCCTCTTCCTCATCCGCCATCCCACCAGTCGACCTACAGAACCCGGCCCGCCTCGCTCGGAGCGGGTTTTACTACTTCCTCTAACTCACTTCCGGTGACGCGCGGCGCCGGGGCGGGGCCTAATCGGGACAAGCCTGAAGGAGCGGAATTGGGCAGCTCACCTGGGAACAAAACGCGGACACTGTTTTGGGAGAAAGGAGTGAATTCTTGGTACTGTAATACCGAAGAGGGATTAAATAGTAGCAAAGAAAATGAAATCATGGGCCAGCCAGCGTGTTTCTCCATGTCAGCCTAAATTTGCTTCTGCACATGAAATCACGATTTCCTGGTTTGGTACTGTGGGGCTAGCCAGTGGTCTTGGGCTACCCCAAAGGCGTATTTAAACCAAGGGTGTCCAATCTTGGCTTCCCTGAGCTACATTGGAAGAAGAAGAATTGTTTTGGCCCACACATAGATGATCTATCACAATAGATGATGATTTAAAAAAAAAAAAAAAAAAAAAAAAGCTCCGTGCATAATTTTGTAATGTTTTAAGGAAGTTTATGAATTTGTGTTGGGCTGCATTCAAAGCCGGCCAGGGCTACGGGTTGGACAAGCTTGAGTTTCAACAATTTGGAGTTCCACTGTTATTTATTGCCGAGCACTGTACTGGTTCTTCACTACTAGTTCTCAAGTGGTCAGTTCCACCCCTTAGACTGAGGATCTACATTTTTGTGGGGAGTGTTTTTGTCAAAGGATCATTGGGAAAATGCAGGACATTAGAAGGCCAAAGCTAGGGATAGAAGGCGTTTTCAGTGCAAGAGCTGATACCACACAAGGAAAAATTGTCCCACAATACACTATTTCTAAACGTCCATGGGAGTGAAAACTCTGTAATTATCTGAGCCTCGAACCTAACTTTATTTACATATGTGAGGGCTTTCCAGACAAAATCCACACATGAATTCCTCTATTTTTCCTATTACACGGTTGGATACTTTTCAACAGCCTCCGACTCCTGGCACAGAGCTCCTAAAACCATTGTAAGTCCCTCAGTGATAGAGCTCTGGGAGCATCTCTTGTTATTACCTGGTCTTTGACCCCATCCCTGACACAGGGTTCCTAAAACCCTTGTAAATTCCTAAGTGATAAGAGTTCTAGGACTCTGGGTGGGCTTTGGGATGGCTCCTGAATGGGGGTATGGGGGCTGGTCATGAGACAGGCAAAGCCGTGATGAGAAGCTTGGAATTTTCAGCCCTAGCTTCAGAGAGGGGAGAAGGCTAGAAATCGAGTTAACTGTGCCTAAGCGAGGCATAAAAATCCCAATAGTAAGAGAGTCGGAGAGCCTCCAGTAGGGGACAACATCTACTTACTGAGAGGGTGCCATACCCCAACTGCACAAGGACAGGAACTCTTCACTCACGACTCTCCCAGACCTCTCCTGTGTCTCTTCATCAAACCATTAATCTGTATCCTTTATTGTATCCTTTAATAAACTGATAAACATTTTAAGTGTTTTCCTGAGTTCTGTGAACTGTTCTAGCAAATAACACAAATACAAAGGGGAGGAGGTCATGAGAATCTTCAATTTGTAGCCAAATCAGACAGAGGTTATGGATATCCTGAGGATCTAGTACTTCACTGGCATTTAAATGGGGGTGGGGGCGGGCAGGGGGCAATCTCCTGGCCTGAGATCTTAACTTGTGGAATCTGACACTATCTCCAAGTAGAGAGTGTCACAATTGAGTTAAATTATAGGAAACCTAGCTGGTATTGCAGAATTGCTTGGTGTAGAAAAAAAAAACCATATTTGGTGACCAAAAATGTCAAAAGTATAGTCTTCTGTGTGAAAGTAAAGGAGAAAGGCACACAGGAAGGAAAGAACTGGGAATTTTCCCCCAAACAGCAACTATCCTGAAATTGGACAGTTATACTTTGTTTTGATTGAAACTTATCAAAACCTATGAACAATTTCAGGAAATAATGCCACCAAAGGCCACATCACTTGTAGTAATTTGATTAGCCAGCACTCACTGGAATCAGCCTGCATTTCCAGTTCTTGCATTTATAATGATTCTATGTATAGGTACAAGCATCTAAAATCACCCAGCCAAGGAACTACCAAAAAAAAAAACAAAACAAAAACCTTAAAAAAACAACAACAACAACGAATCATTATATCCTCTAATATAGTCATGCCTGAGAATCTATATACTGAAACATATTATAATTTACTGTATTTTACCTTTATAATACAGTTGGATATTCTAAATTATTTTTAAATTATATGAGTAGTTAGGTATAGTCATTATCTACTGCTGTGTAACAAATTATCCCAAAACTTAAAGGCAAAACAATAAACATTTATCACACAGTTTCTGTGGGGTAGGATTCTAGGTGCAGTTTAGCTGGGTGCCTCTGGCTCAAGGTCCCTTATGTTGCAATCAGGGTGTCTGCTGGGGCTATACGTCTCATCTGAAGTATTGATGGGGAAGGACTCACTTCCCAAATTACTCACATGGTTGTCAACAGGATTCCGTTCCTTCAGTTTACTAGCTGCTCCCTCAGTTATTTACCTCATGGTCCTATAGGGCAGCTTATAGCATGGCAGTTGGCTTCTCTCAGAGCAAATGAGGGAGAGAACCAGGAAGAACACCCAAGACAGAAGCCACAGTTTTATTTTGGTTTGGTTTGGTTTGGTTTGGTTTGTTTGTAATGTAAACTTGGAAGTCACGTCTCATCACTTCTAATTACTAGAAGTTAGTAAGTGCAATCCTCACTCAAGGATGAGAATACCAGGAGGCAGACATCACTGGGGGTTATCTGAGAGGCTGCCTACAACAAGAGGTTATCTCATCTGTGAATTTCATTTCAGAATAATAAAGGAGACATTATAATGTATTTCTTATTTAAGGTACATTGTTGAGACTGATAGGGTTAAGAAGTGCTGTATTCGGTAGTGATGAAATGCTGGCCTTGTTCAGGGGATCAGTTATAAAATATTCACGATGTCCATTATCAAGAGAGTGGATAGGTAAAATGTGTTGGATGCACACCAAGGAGTACTATGCAGCAATCAGAAGCAACTGACTAGTAACATGGACAGAACTTAGAAACATAGTGCTAAATTTAAAAAGTAGAGACACAATGAGATCTATAACACAATACCATTTATGTAAATTAAACATAGACAAAAATTTTATAGGAATATATAAAAATGTATAGATACAGTAGCCTCTCAGTTAACCTGTACCCATGAGGATTGGTAGGTGTGGGATAAATGTAAGTAGACTCTCCATTAACCGGAACTCACACAACTGACACTCTCAAGCAAACAGCAAAATCTTAAGCAACTGGCAAAAAGATTTTGCCAGCTGCCTGAGAGTGCCAGTTGCATGAGTTCTGGTTAATGGAGAGTACTGTATTACCTGTATTAGAAAGGTTTTGATGTAAGAGAAATGAAAATAGGGATAAAGGGAGAACTTTGGAAGGACCAATTACAATAGTATGTCATGAACTATGGATTGTGAATAATCCAATCTTCTAAACCAGAGATCCAAATTATAAAGGGAAAAAAAATTGCAGTGTTATGAGCAGAGAAGAAATAATGCACAGAAAGTGAAAAGTCATGATATGCTTCTACGAGATGTTTTGGGTGGACTAACAGAGCCAAGATTGTTGGGTGGGGTGCAAGAAATGAGGGTGGAACGAAGCTGGAGTTAGAGTGTAAAAGGCCTACTATGTTCTCTTCAGAGATTCAACTTCAAACTGCTCGTGTTTCTGAGCAATCTTTAAGCAGAAGAGTGGCATGTCCCTATCTTTTTTTAAAAAGATCACTTTAGCAGTGATGAGAGACAATTAGAACCTGAATTAAGAAGAAGGAATTTTAGGAGAAAAATTTACAGGACTTTGTGTCTGAATGAACCTAAGTGCTATGGAGAGAGACATTCACATCCAGATTAATAGAATGCTATTAATATACATCAGAAAGTAAAAAGGGAAAGCAATGGGGAAGGAAGAAAATGAGCTCAGTCTGAGTTTGAGAGTCTAGAGATGTTGTGAAGACAGATGGAAGTGCAGGCCTGGACTGGAAACCCACAGACATTACGACCAGAGAAGGTATAGAAGACATAAACACAAAGGTGATGATAGTTTAAAGACTGCACAGGAACAGAAGCAAGAGAGAAGGGAGGCAAAGGGTAGGTATGTTACGAGAAAGAAAAGACAGAAGGAATGACTCAAGAGGTAGGAAAAGATTAGAGAGAAAGAGGAGGAGAGGAAAATATGTTTTGGAAGCCAAAACAAAAAATTTCAAAAGGAAGCAAGTGGTCCTGTGTGCTCAGTGCCAGAGATTAAGGGACCTAAGAAAAGACCTTGAGTGTGACAATTAGGAGGTGATAGAATAAACAGTTTGAGGGCAATGGTGAAGATGGAAGCTATTAATAGATTCTATAAGGTGAAGGAATGAGTGTGTAGTTGGATAGCGTAAGGTAGAAAAGCAAAGAGAGGAAAGAAGCCTTAGAAGGCAGTAGGATGGAAGAGAGAGGATTTTGAATAAATAAATAGTTACTGAAGGAATAAGGTTGTGAATTTGTTTCACTTAGCTAACTGCTAAAAGCCAGGTTTGCATGATAGCAAGAAAGTGGAATGAGCTTTTAAAGAAACGATTAATGACAAAAGAGATTTGTTCACAGAAGAATGGAGTCAGCAGAGAGAGATGTAGACAGAGGTAGCTGATGAATGGAGAAGCAGAGCTGAGTTGTGTGCGAATCATTTGCATGGGGTGAGATTATCAGAAAAGAGGAACACAGGAGGCTGGGTGGTGGGCTTGAGAAATGATGGGAGTGTCCCAATCAGGCCCCAAATTCAGGCAGAAATTGTGCAGGCCCACCTTTACCCATCTCCCCTTCACCGCAGGGACAGACCTCTGCGATGCTATTCTCTTTCGGGGACTTAGTGAGGTAGTATCATTCTTTAAGTGGCATTCAGAATTTCTACAATAATCTTATGCAGTTTTAACCATCTGCTTGTTTACCAAATAATGCCCATAATGTCCATACTCTGGTTAAACATGCAGGCTCTGAGGTCAAATGAGTTGGGTTTGAAATCCTAGCTGTATTATCAGCTATGTTACTTTGAGACAGATTACTTGACCTCTCGATATATCCATTTCCTCATCTTTGAGATGGCGATAATAATAGTTACTAACCTTATAAGGTTATTATGAGGCTTAGATATGGTAATAACCATAAAGTGCTCTGGGGAGCACTTAGCATGTAGTAAACTTCTGTAAGTGTCAGCTGTTGTTTTCATTCAAGAACCTACCTTTCAGCATGATCTTCTGCTGTTCCCCTTTATGAACTCAACATTTCACAAGGCCACGTTCAGTTATTTATACAACAAATATTTATCAAGCACCAGTTAAATGTTTAGCACTTGCTATGGGACTGTGGATAAAATGACAAGACTATGCAAATACACAGTCCTAGGCCTATGAACCTTACAATGTAGCAGGGGGATGGGAATTAAATAGTTATTGTATGCTCTGAAAGTCGGTGGGGGAAAGGGAACCTAAGAAGATCAGAGACGCCTCCCTTGAGCAGGTGAGGTTGGAGCTGAGACCTGAGTGATGAGCGGAGTTAGCTAGTGAAGGAGGAAGAGTGTGCGGTGCTCCAAATGTATCTTGTACGTGCCCAGGTTCATGCCTTTGATCACTCTACTCCTTTCCCACTGGAATACCTTTCCTTTCCGTTGAAATGCTGCATGCCTTTCAGGCCTAGCTAAAACGTCTGCTCCTTCCTAAAGCCTTCCCTGAGCTTTCCAGCCAAATGCACTTTCTCTTTTACACTGTAACAGCACTTAGTTTTTTTCATTTTCCTTCAACACTTCTCACTTTGTACTGTATTTTCTGGTTATTTACACACACAGCTTCTCTTGTCTACTAAATCTTAAACCTAAGAACAGAGTCTGTTTCTCCTACATCTTTGAGCTCCTAAAGGCTAGCACATTCCTTCCACTTAGAAGTCCTGGAACAAATATTTGCAACCTAAATTAATGCCTGTTTGACACCTCTTTTCAAATATGCTGTAATTCAAATAAAGCTATTGTTGCAAGCAGTGCCTTTGAGACAGAACTGACTCTTTGGTTAAACCAGAAGGCCACCGTCATGATCTCCATGACTGATTAGTGTTCGTAGTCTCAGTGACTGCAAAAATCCTAACAAACAGGCCACTGTTCTTGACTGACAGGCATTTGGCAACAACTGCCTGTCTTCCCATGGAGGCTAAAATGAACTGAGGAAGGACTATGTGAATTGAGTTCCCAGTCAGTGGGGCTCTATTTATTTCTTGTCGTTTGGCTGAAAGAACTAGTGACCCAGGCATTAGCTTGATGTGAGGCTATGGGGATTTCCAGGGTGACAATAACCTTAATGCTTGAAACAAAATCATCGAAGATCAGTATCAGTGGACAGCATCCTAATTTCAGGCAGTGTGATAACAAGGAGAAGGGAGCTTTGAAGTCAGATAGAACCTGGGTTTGGATCCTAACTAGCTTTGTGATCTCACCTCTGTGCCTTTTCTGAGCTTCAGATTTCTCCTTGAAAAAATATCCTGCAAAACAGTTGTGAAAACCAATGATAATGTCTTTTTTTTTTTTTTTTTTTTTTTTTTTGTATGTGGGTAGTTCCCTGACTGGGAATCGAACCCAGGCCGCAGCGTTGACAGCACCAGCGCTGAAGCCTTAAGCCACTACACCACCAGGGAACTCCTGATAATGTCTTTACACATACAGTGTCTGTGCTCTACTAAAATACATTTATTCATCTATCTTCCCCATATAGTTTGTTCCCTGAGGGCAAGAACTCATTTTTCCCTCTATGTCTGCAAATCTAGCACAGTGCTCGGCACATAGTAGGCACTGGTAAATATTTTTTAAACAAATAAACAACAACAACAGTAATAGCTAACATTTATGGAGCACTTATTTCATGCCAGGTATTATTGTAAATAGTAATTGATTTAATCTTTCAACAGCCCTAGAAAGGAGCAATTATTGTATCTCAATTTTATAGGGAGAATCAATATAATTTTTTAAAATATAAAATTCTTGGTATAACTAATTTGGAAACAAAAATCTGGTGAGATTCCCTTTACATAAAAATGGTAAAATACTTTATAAAGACTGGAAAAGCAAAAATACAGCAAAGGGAGAAATAAGGAAGAAAATAAATATGAATGAGAGGGTAGAAAGAGTAGGAAGGAGAATAAAGAGATAGACACATGACAAAAAGGAGAAACAGAAAAGGGTAAATTCTGAGCAAAGTGAAAATAACTGCTTACTTGGAGTAATATAATGTGGTCTATCACTGTTTTTTGAAATAATAATTAGCCAAGTAATCATTCTTCCCACTCTTTAACTGATTTCTTTGTCCTTAAACTTTATTCTTAAACTCTGAGAGTGACAGGGGAGCAAAGACTTATCTTTCAGAGCATGACAACAATTGGAGAGGTTTCCAGCTAGTAAAAAATGAGAAGATAAAGTTATTTCTAACAGAGTAAATAGCATGAGCAATATATGAAAGTAAAGAGTACATTTGAAGAACATAGAATAGTCTTTTCACAGCTGAAGCTAAAGTCCTCATAGGGGAAAGTGGAAAAATACTTCTCTAAGGCCTTAAATAGCAGGATAAGGAATCAGACATAGTCAGTGGGCAGTGGCAGCCGCTAAAGGAAACAACAGTTGTGGTTTGGAGCAAAATTTTCGAGTCCTGTGTTCAGAAGACCAGAATTATTGTTCGAATGTGATACTAGGCAGCCCTGCCCCTAAACTTGTTTATCTCTAAAATGGGGGGTAATAAGGCAGTTGTGTGGATTAAATAAGACCATATGACAAAGTGTGTTTGCTTCTAAATGTCAAAAGGTTATACAAATGTTAAGTTTTCATTGTTGGGAGAATGTAATTGATGCTTAAAGAGGATTGAAATGGTAAAATCACGAAAGTGATGTCTATAGGATTGAAAGGGGGGTAATTTGAATGAGATTTTTTTTTTAAAAAAAAGAGCTCATTGATTCAAAGATTATTTACAAATTTTAAATTTAGTGATTAGGGAAAAGGAATTTAATCATAGAAACCAGAAAATTAGAGGGGAATGAGTTTGGCTTTAAACATTTCAAATGTCAGAAGAACATCTGTTAGAAATGTAGGACTGGAGCTTGGGTAGAACATTAACTGAAGAACTCTGCATAGAAATTGTAGTTGAAACCATGGAACGGAATAGGTCACCAAGTGAGAGTTACTAAGAAAAAGAAGGTGTGGGTATCCTAGGAGCATCTATATTTAGGTGGAAGAAGGGCCTGGGTAAAAAGAATAATGAGGTACAAGTCAGGGAGGATAGTTTAGTTTCATAGTATCCAAAAAAGAGGAGAATTTGTTTTAGATGTAAATGAGCTACATGATTCAGTCTAAATTAGTGAAAATGAATTTGTTTAGGACTTGCTTAGAAGGGTTTGGGTCCTTTATTCAGGCTTTGGGCAGGAAATTAAGTCAGCTTCTATTGATGATGCTAGTGCTGATGCTGTTTTAGATAATGATTGGTGAAAGGTTCAAAGGCCAAGACAATTAGGGATTTTTGTTTAGTTTTATTTTCCAGTGGTCCTAAGCAGTTCTTTTTGGCAGGGAAATTCGTCTGTGTGTATATGTGTGGACATACATACATCTGGCTTTCTCTTAGGTTTTGTCCCGTAATATTCCAATTTTTTAATTTTACATTTATGTATAATATCACAAGGACTTTGTCTTGCATCAACATATTTTGTGTTTTGCCTCTCGGTACTCCTCTTCCTAAGAAGCTTTGGTTGATCTTCTGCGGGACCAAGCAGGCTGTAGCCAGCAGATGGCACTGCAGCAAGAGGGGCTGAGAGTCCCTTTAGGACCTTGGCCACCAAGTTACAAACTGGTAACGTTATAATTTCAGCCTCAGAGGACTAAGTCGTTTTCTCTCCTGGACTCGAATAAAGCAAGTCGAGTTGGGTGCAATTAAGGATTTCAATTTATAAAATGCAATCTCTGGCTTTGTCTCCTCCATTCTATCCTCACCACTAAAAACTGACGATACCTCTCCTCAGCTTGTGACAGTGTGAGAAGTACTGTCCAGATATTCCCGATTCCTGATGAAAGTGGCCGAGGTGACTCCAGAATTAACGAAATACAGGACATAATCAAGATTCTCCTGAGAGTTTAAAGAAAAATGCATGCAACCAAATAGGGAATTATATGAATGCTTCCCGACAACGTGGAGTTTTAGATCTGAATGTGAAGCTTGTTTTTATTATAATGCTCCTTAATTTCGAAAGTTCGGAGGCAGCCTGACTATCCAAATTTCCATAGGGAGTAAGAGCCTCGCAGCAAAGGCAGTTCTGGAGGCCGCAGGGGCCGCCTCTTGACCCCTGGTATCAGGGTTCCCTTAAGTGGAAGTCTAGGACGGGAGACCTCAGTTGCAGGTGGGCTGCTGCTTCTACACACAACACGCGCGCGCGAGAGAGAGAGAGAGCAGGCAGCTGCCACAGCACAAAATACAGTGCAGAGCTGCAAGTTTTTACTTTTTCACACACAACAACGTGAACAGGTCTGGTTATTCCCAGCACTAATTCCGCAGAGGCCCCAAGTAGAGGCTTGGTTACCATGGCCACGCAGGAAGCCTCCCGGATAGCGCGCTTCTAGCACCTACGTCAGCACGCAAGCTCCACCCCACAGGTTTCCCCACCCTAGCTCGATAATCTGCTAGTCACTCCTGGCTGAGTTTGGCGCTCGCTTCTCTGCCCTTGCGCCTGCGTAAGACGGATCCTACCCGTCGCTAAGGCCGAGATCGGGAAGTGTCAAGCGGGAGCTGGGTTCCCCGGCCTTGGCCACTACCGCCGCTGATCCCGGACCCCCTAGCCAGGCCCGGGCCCAGCCGCCATGACGAACGGTGAATGCCAGTGCCCAAAGCGGAGGATGGGAGGGAAAGATAAAGGGAAACGTGGCGGGCGGGGCCGGGACTGACGTGGCTGTTCTCCCGCCCCCTGTCCGTGCAGCCCCCCCTTGGCTTCTGGGTGCCCCTGACTGCTGCACCCTAAACCCCTCCGCAGTTCCCTGGTCCCCACCTAGAATCCCCGTGCCTCTCTGCCTACACCCTGACTGCTCGGTCCCTAGTCTGTGCTTTCCCTAGTTCCCTTCCTAGAAGTTCGTTCTGACCCTTAGAAGCCTCTTGGAGAGGTCAGTCCCGTCGAACTGTTGCTTTAACCACCAGGGAAAAGAGAAGATCCTTCTCCCAGCCCCCTGCGTTCTCATTTTCGGATAGTAGGCTCGTTAGGAAGACCAAGGTATTACAGAGGTTCTCAAGCCCCACACTTTTAGGGAGGTGAATAGAGACCCTAAAAAAGTTCTAGTTTTGAAAAAATGCCGAGAAGCTTTCTTCTGTTTGATTCTAAAGCTGTCTCGGTGATCCCATTTGGAGACTCTGGCTAGTGTTGCAAGGGTTGGATTTAGACACTGCCTCTTCTAGATGTGGCAGTTGCTACCCTACTTATCTGACCTAATTTTCCAGGCCTCTTCACTGGATAGATAAGATTTCCAAATTCCAGGGAAGGGCACGAAGCAAGGCTTGAGAATCAGACCTTAAGGGAAGAAGAGAAAGCCTCTTAGGCACTATGATTTGAGGGGCATAGAAAGGTATTTCTCAAAAGTACCTACTCCAATAAGCCTGGCATCGAAGATTCAAATTTCACCCCCCACCCCGTGAATTTTGGCATTGTCCGCAAAAATTTACGAGGTTGAAAAGATTAGAACATAAAGGTATTATTCATCATAAAAACTTAGTGTATGTATTAATTTACTGGACTCTTGTGACACCTAGCTGTGAGATAACTTTACTGGAGGGAGAGAGGGAACTAGAGTGGGCCAGGACTGGCAGATACTGGTTATGTAAATTGTTCTTTTGGAACAGCTTCCTGGACAGTCAGAGGTCTGAGGTTACTAGGCTCAGTAGGAAAAGGGACATCACCTATAGCAAGAAATCTGAACCAGAGAATAAGAGCAGTCTGACACATATAATTACTGAATAAATTTTAGCCACCCTTCCCCCTTTTGTGGTTCTATATCTGTTTTTGCAGTTAGGTGATTTATTGTGCTTGCATGTACAAGAAATAGCTTAGCTTACATATGTAAGAAATTGAATTGTTCAAAGCTTTTTTCCTCCACAATTGTTCCACTATGCTGAAGCCTCAGATACATATACATATACATATATATATATATATATATTTTTTTTTTTTACAAGAATCTGTTGTTATTCTGGCAAAAACTTGGATTGTAAGTAGATTATCATGCATGAAGTATAAGTCATATGGATGCTAACTCTTGCCATTTCCCTTAAGCTTCACTTTTTTTTTTTTTTTTTTAATGTGGATATTTCCCTGGTTGGGAATTGAACCCAGGCCGCAGCGCTGACAGCGCCAAAGCCCTAGCCACTACACCACCAGGGAACTCCCTTAAGCTTCACTTCTTGCCTTAACATTTTCTTCAACAGATACAGATCTGAGAGACTTAAATATCTAGCTCTCCTTTATCACATGAGTGATTTATAATAAGAACACTAATTCTCTCATAAGGATTCTTGTGCCTCTCTACCTATTGCCAACACTAGCCATTCCTGAGAGGCTGGTTCTATGTAAACTAATACACTCTTCTGGGGATATGTAGTTTGTGAAATTGTTTTAAGGGGGCTGCCTACAGACAATTTTGGGGAACAAGGTAACCTTATTAGTCCCAGGACCTTGCAGTTGAGGTTATCATCTTGATAGTATGTCACTCTCTGCTCTGGTGGTATCACATGTCACAAATTCAATTAGCATAAAAGGTGTTCTTCTCTTCCTGTAACAGTGTACTCCTTGGATGGGATTCTGGTGTTTGGTTTGCTCTTTGTTTGTACCTGTGCCTACTTCAAGAAAGTTCCTCGTCTCAAAACCTGGCTGCTATCAGAGAAGAAGGGAGTTTGGGGTGTGTTTTACAAAGGTAAGATCATATCTGCACAGTAAGGGGAGATTGCCATCTCTGGACAGTGAGGTGCTACAAAGTGGAGGATGAGACAGACTAGGGTTGCATTTGGTTCCACTTTTACATAATTGTTTATTTTAGTATCAAGGTAATTTTAATATCTTCCATGGAATAATATTGTATAAATTAAACATTTTAGACTTGACTGGAGTTGTTGGGAGAAATATTTTCCCAAATAAAAATGTTTTCTGAATTTCTGGAAAGAATATATTGTAGTCTCTTTTGTTTTGATTTCATTAACTTTTTTTTTTTTTACTTTTATTTTGAGCACCTTTATCTGAAATCCTACCTACCTAAATTTGTTTTCAAAATAGGGCAAAATATAAACAAACAGTATAGTCACTTAGAACCTAGAGCTTAAGTGTAGTATTTAAATACTTTCCAGGTGGGTTCTGGAGACTTGAGAGGTCTCTACCACTGTGACTAGAGATTTCAAAGTATCACCTTGAAAGTGAGGACATATATGAAAGGCAGGCTATAATTTCTTTTCTCTTTTTACTTTTGCCTGCTAGCTGCTGTGATTGGAACCAGGCTGCACGCTGCTGTTGCAATCGCCTGCGTCGTCATGGCCTTTTACGTCCTGTTTATAAAATGAATTCCAAAGCATCCATCTCATCAGCAGCCCACCAAGGGGACGAAGGTGAAGAACCTGGTGGGGGCCCTGAGCCCAGCATAGCAGAGTTCAGCTAAAACCATCAAAGTCTCCAGAATGACACCACAGCATCTGCCCCTGCCATATGTGGGAAAAACTCCTTATGGTTGTAAACATTATTTATGCTTCAGGGGATTCCAGAAAGCCAGCTTCCTCTGGTCTGTGTGTAAATCAGTGCTCCACAGGGAGCGTATAATGTCCAGATAAATGACACCCCTCGGTGATAACATTTCATACCTCCTGCTTATAAACCTGTCACCTGTTTTGCTCCTCAGTCTTCATCAGGATCTTTTCAAACTGGGGCTCATTAGGGAAGGACATAAGCTGTGTTCAAATCTCTTGGAAGAAGATAATTTTCAGGACTTGACTTTTTGTTTAATTTGGATTTGGCAAATTTGCAGAGTGGTAGGTTGTGGGTACTGGGTGGGAAACAGGAGTTAGGTACAATGCCAAGAAATTTTTTGGCTTTGGAAATTTTTATCTTTCATATAGCCATCTGGGAACGTGAGAGAGAGGCATGATCCTCATTGCAAAAAGAGAACAGATGAAATAGCTTGCTTTGTGCTGGAGCTGGAGAGTTTTGCCCAAAGAATTGGGCCTGCATAAGATATGGGAGTTATCTGTAATGAGACCAGAAGCAGTAACTCAGATAAGAAAAAATGTTCTGTTCACCAATATCTCCCAAAAGAGACTTTACTCAATCCCATTACCGTAAGGAAAATAAATTTACACGTTCTTTTCCTAAAGCCTTTTTATATTTTCTAAATTACTGAGTGCTAAGTACTGTTACTCAGTTTTAAATGCCACCACTAGGGGAAAGAGACAATTGAAGAAATAATTGTTTAATATATTTGCAGTTACAGTAGAAGAAATAAATCTAGTATATTCATTTACCAGTAAAGTCATCTAGTGTAAGAATTTATTGTGATGGGAGTTTTTTTATGTTATCCAAGATACAAACTTATTCTTTTTAAATCTGGGTTATTATGGCAACTTTTAGTTGATTACTTGGGTTTTTTTTGGCCAACTCCTAATTTTTTTTTCATATTGTACTCTTTAACTGTCTCTTGGAAGTTCTTGGAACTATTATATAAGAACATGAGAAATTTGAATGAGTGAGAGTAGTTGCTAATATTCTTATGCATGTTTGAGCAGTTCATGGAATCCATGAATAAAATGAGGGTATTTTCTAAAGTAAAGGAAAACAAAGGTTTGCAACTGAGATTCATGGCTTTTCCATTGAGTATGGTAACTCCTGGGCAAATCATTTTAGATGACTCAACATTTGAAGGGACGACTTCTCCATTCCCTCCTTCTTGTATCTGCAAAGGAATCAACTTGTATTTGTGAAGGCTAGAACTTCTTTATTTAAAAAAAGTTGGTCTAAAATTAAATTATAGTAAAAACCAAGCATCAACATAGGTCTACCAGTTGAATTGTCCATTAAAGTAAACTTGACAGTGGACAAGTTAGCTGTGGTTGATCTCTGTGGCAATAAATTGTCTTTTGTCTTATTCCAAAAGAACAGCTGCTAGGAAGTTTAGCTTCTGAAATAGGCAGTTTAGTGCTTTGAGGATTTCTAGAAGTATAGAAAGTCATCAAGTAAACACTACATGTCTAATCATCTCTCAGTTGTGGCTGTTATTTCTTTAGGAATTGGTCCACAGGGTAAATTTCAATGATGCTTATGTTTTTTATGGTAATTTCTGAGGATTTTTCACATAAGAGAAAGGAGAACTATTGGACTAGGAAGGAAGAGTGACACCTCGTGGGTGTGAGTTTGGAACCTGCTGGCCAACAAGAATGTCACTCCCTGGAAATACAGGTTCAGCATGTTTGCACTTGTTATTTTGTAGCTTTAATGACTTTTGTTTGCTAATAGGGCTAATGTCTCAGCTTGGTGCTTAGAGCTTCTTTGTGTTTTAAACTAGTTCATTTCACCGTTCTAATTATTCAAACCAATTCTTACAGCCTCCTGGGTGGGTCATTTTGACCTAATCCTGAATTTTTATATTTTGAGATGTTTTCATACCAAAATGTACCAAAAAGTACATAGAGTGAAGGTAATTTACAGCAACAAACAAATACACAGATTATTTTGCTTGACTTTATGTAAGCAGATAAGCAGAAACCTGTTTAACTCATTACTTTGCTTCATATGTCATTTTTTTTTTTTAATTGAAAATTGTGGAAGTTGTTCCTCTAAGAGAGTCTTAGGGTGGAAAAATGGGGGTAACAATATTGCCTCAGATTCAAACTGGCATCACCATAAACCCTGTATGCCAGGGTGGAATGAAGTCAACTTTTTATAGTTGAAATACAATTTTTTATTCACCATTGTCTGCACAAATCCTTGAAAATAAAAACTTTCCCTACCGTTTTTGTCCATTTCATTTGTCACATGCTGAATTTCTTGAACTTTGTTCAATATTCCCTAGGGTTATGCCCATAGTATATCTTGTTAATTTACATTAGTGAATGCCATTATTCCTGTTAATCCCGTGTGATGGTCACTGAATGTATGATATATTTCAGAATCAGGAACTGATATATATACCAGCTTATACTGTATATTTCAGCATATATAAATAAATTTTGAGGTATATTAAGTAGGGTAGATACTACTCTCAAATGTTTTACCTACTATTGCTATTAAAATACAAGTATCATCTGCCAGTACCAGCCATAAACTTCATTTAAATGATGTTAACAGGTTAACCAGCCCTGACCTAGAAAATCTGACCCCATGGGATTCTGACACATATATTGGATACTTTCCTCCTATGTGTTTATTCCAACTGCATGGTGACACTGGCACAAGTGCAAACATAACTTCACAGACCATTTTCTACTAATCTCCAAAACTGATTCCCCACCACACATACCTATCTCATTGAAAAAGGAGAAAGAAGGAACTGGGACATTAAAATTGTACTCTCTAATGTAAAAGGAGCTAATTCTACTTATATAATCACTACTGTTTTTCATCTTACTCATTCCAGAGTTTGAAAATGATATGTTTCCATGGATGTGAAAGTAAATGAAGATTTAGCAATATGACTGTAGCAGTATCCAGTTTGGGGAGGGAGAGAGAAGACAGGATATGCCTTCTACCTTTATTCATTTCACAGATATCATGACCACCTAGTCTTTGATTTAATTAATCTATTCTCACCTCCTCCTTTGGTCAAGTGATGTTTGCCTTCTCCCTTGTGAGAAGGAGCTCCTGGGGAAGCTGATGTTAGTGATGACCAGGATTTGCCTTCTCCATGGGAAAGGGGTCATTCGCCTATAAATCCCTTGAGACTGAATCATTTTAGATCCAGAACTTGGATCAAAGAGTTGGATCAAAGGTCGAAGAAAAAGTATAGCTATAGATATGGATATAAACATATAGTTCCACAAAGATCAAAAGACAACCAACCACGACTCAGTGTTGTGGGAATTTGACTTTCCTTGGGTCGTGGGTTCCCCTCCGAGCCACGAGAGGGCAGTAAAGCGCGCACTCGATGAGAGCCAGTACTGGGCGGTCCCTCCCACAATCCTCCGAGGCGGCGAGGGAGGGATTTAAAAGAGGGTGTAGACTTCCGTTCCTTTACGGGAGGGAGAGCGGCCTGGGGTGGTTGTGTGTGTACTGTTACTGTGTGGCGTGGAAGGCGTGTGTGGGCCGAGTGTGAGTGGACGCGTAAGTGCGTGAGCGCGCGTGGGCGTGCAAGGCGAGTGTGTGCACCACCCCTGCGCCCCTCCCCTCGCCTACACATTGATCTTATTTGATCGGGTTGTGACCCCAGCCCCGCCGGGCCGACCCGAAATGAAAAGCTTCCCTCCTGCGAAGCCCTCTCCTTGGGGCGGTGTGCAGCGAGGCCCCTTGGGCGGCGGTAACGCCGCGGTCCCGCAGGTCCCGGAGCCGATCCTACGGGGCCCGGCGCTCAGAAGTGATGAATTGATCAGATAGACGAGGCCGGGCTTGTCTCGTGCCGCTGATTATCGAGGCGATTCTGATCTGAGCCCGGCCCCAGGGCACGGCTACCCGTAGTGTGGGGCTAACGCGGTAGCGCTCGGCGGCCGGCGAGGACGGGAGGTGAAAGAGCCGTCACCTTGCCCACAGGAGCGAGAGCTGGGGGGCGGAAGCCTTGCTGTTCCCTAGCAGCCTCCTTTTCTTTAGGCCCGTCTTGTGGCGGTACCGACACTGGTGCCCCCTGGCCTAAAGGCATCATACAGCTAAGGGATATATGTATAGGAAGGCTGGAAAAAAATCCATCCATAAATGCCTCTTTTTTATGAGAGAATTTGGTGTTTAAGAATTAAGATTCCAGGAGCCCGCCCCTGGCTTATTCAATTAGAATTATCAGTGAGGTTTAGGGATCCATATTTTAAAAGCCTCAATGCATAAATCACAGTAATGTTTTTTGATGTTCAATATCAAATAACCCGCATGAAGTGTCTATCCAGAGTCACCCCTCTCATTTTTTCCTAAATGAGAACTGAAACCATGTGGCCACTATTTCAGATAATGGCAGTAGACTGGAGCATCTCTGTGGATGAGGGACTGTGATAGGTTAGTGATGTTTAAGGATCTTGCACCTGAGTATCAGGAAGCCTTTAACTATCTGAATTATTCAACAATGAACACATGCTGTTCAAACTTAGAAATATGAACTTACTGTACAGTAGTCTAGAAAGTTTGCCATTTCTTGCTCAATCTAACAGCAGGTTCCTATCAGTGACTCTTTTTTTGTTGTTTGTTTGTTTGTTTGTTTGTTTTTTGTAGTATGTGGGTAGTTCCCTGGCTGGGAATCGAACCCTGGCCGCAGCGTTGACAGCACCAGCACCGAAGCCTTATAGCGACTCATTTTAGGAACCACATGAGTGCATCATTTTTAGGTACCTTCAAACCCATGCACCAGATTTTTGAGCCATGTTTAAAAGAATTGGGGGTTATATATCACAGCACAAACTAATGTAAATAAAAGTAATTGATTTCCAGCAAGGAGACAGTAGCAGAGTTAGAGAATCAACAATTCAAGGAGGCAGGACCAAGGAGATGAAGCCCTCCTGGAAAAATAGAGCCCAGTTAGATGACTATGTCCAGGAGGTCGGAAATCTGTTGTGTGACATCATTATAAATATTAATGCTACTTAGAGCTACTGAAATTACAGTGAGTGTAAGCTCATTAGGACAATGGGCTATGTCCATTCCTGTTTCCCCAACACTTAGTTCAGTGCCTAACACAAATGTTGAATGAATGTATCTATATTGTTGGAATGAGTCCAGTTTACAAAATAAATACCTGTCTCCTACCATAAACTGTGCTGTTCTGTCCTAAATCCTTATATTTTAAGCAAGATGACTTTCCAAGTTGTTAATATGCCCTACAGGACTAGTTTCTAAGAAGTTGGGAAACTTCCCTTCCAGATTTTAAGAGTAGTAGAGTAGCAACTTGTAGTCCATAGATAACAGACATATCAGGCTTCATCTTGCACAAATCTTATTTATTTAATGAAAACGGACGGTAGGATATTCCACTGATTAATTAGTCCAGGGGCCTCTCAACACTAGGTGGAGAAGAAGCCACCATCATTCTTTCGGGAGTAGCCTCCATTTGTGGCTGCAGTGTGAGGGGACACTGGAGAAAAGAGAGAGTTAGCTGTGACTTTAAGGTTCTTTGCCTTTTCTGGTAATTTGTAATCACTCATACATCTTTGAGTACTATGGAGAAGGTTCCTGTAACAGCTGAGGAACTGGCATATAGAAGATAGATGGGAAGTAGCTATGGGTCTTCTACTCCCAAGCTTTTTCCCTTTGCTGGAAATTTTTGTCCCGTAGACTTAATGCTGGGTTAAAGGCTCTGAAAAATTGAATTCATTCCATAGTCAGCATGGCCCCTGACATTAGTCTGTGTGCCAATTTAATCACTGCTGTTCCAGGACACTCAGTTATCCCCTTTGTTCCCTAATAGCCAATCACTTCAATTCCCTGATTCTTAGGTCCACTTGGAAAAACTCTTACACCACCCATCTGCCCTCCTAATTCTTACCTATGGATCCCTGGATGCTATGGATGGAGTCCTTCTTAGGATTGATCCAGTGTCTGATGTTAGCTTGGGAGCTGATGAGGGGTGGTGGGGGAGGGGGTATAAATTCTCCAGGGAATTGGATCTTGATGAGTCTAAAAGATGGTATGGGGAAGAATGGTGGGGAGTGTTAAACCAAAGGGCGAAAGGTGAGGGAAAGATAGTTGCATGCAACCTCAAAAATGAAGTAACCAAAGACTCTCTGAAATTAATGGAAGATTGTGTTTGTTTATACAGACAAGCACAATCTTGGAGGATCTCTGTCCATTTTACATAAAAAAAATTTAAATTATTTAAAGGTACAAATTACAATAAAAATAAAAAAAATACAGAAATCTGAAAAAAAATACAGAAATCTGTACACAAATAAGTAGCTATTGATTGTCATTTCTCAGGTGACACTTTACCACATATGATTAGATGGCATTGTCCTTAGGTAAGGAGGTTGTGCCTCCACCACTTACCTGGGGGTATTCTGAGTGGTCTCCAAGTGTGTCAGAACCTCACTTTTATTCTTAAATGCCTCTGTATGGTGGTTGTACAGGGCTGCTAAGCGGAAATCCAGGTCATCCTTCGGTATCTATAATGGAAGTCACCTTTTCCAGGGTTAACTCACCACCTCAGCCCCACTTCCACCCACTCTAGCTAGGTTCTGTTGGGCTCTACTCTTCCCCAGAAACAGAGTGAACCCCTTTTGGGCGTGAGATCCACCAACTCCTTACCGCATTGCACATGATGACTTGTCAATATGGAGTTCTCTCATGGTTAGGTCTAAGTAGTGAGCTCTCTCTGTACACATGGGAATCACTATGCTGACCCTTAATGGGCTTAATGGGCCGTACCTCATTCATGGTTATATCCAGCCTTTGATTTAATCAGAAGAGTGAGAAGTTTGGCAAGAAAATGATTTGCTCCATATAATTGACTGAAGCAAAACCTCAAGCCTTCTGACTTCCTAGAGTCCAGATAAATTGGTATTTGGTTTTAGATTTGATCACGTCTTAGATTGGGGACCAAAGGAAAGATACTAAAGCAGTCAAGGACATTGCCTTTCAAAGAGGAGATTAATGAGTCCTAAGTGGATGTAAAGAGAAATAGCATTTCAATGTCAGGTACCTCAGTTTCAAAAAAATAAGCAGCCCGCTTCATGGAGGTGATTGTGTGAGTTGAGTTGAGCCGACTCCAGGGTTCCTGTAGCTGAGCAAGGTGAACTGGGTTCTTATGTGGCAGTTTCTGCAAAAAGGAAACCACAGGACCTGGTTACCTGGTTACAGGTCCTTGCTGCTGTGGTAGCTTCAGTGACCCATCCTTTAGTCCATCCTATTTGTTATTGTTTATTGTTTTCAGTTATTTTTAAGTATATTTAGTATACAATATTATATAAGTTTCAGGTGTGCAATCTAGTAATTTGACATTTTTATACCCCACAATGTGATCAATGGCTAATTCTAGTAATCATCTGTCACTGCAGACATCCCAATATTATTGACTCTTCTCCTTCACCTTTTTCACCCACCCTCCCATCCACCTCCCCTCTGGCAACCATCCCTTTCGTCCCTGTTTCTATGAGTCTGTTTTTGTTTCATTTTGTTTACTTGTTTTGTTTTGTTTTTAGATTACACATATAAGTGAAACTATATGGTATTCATCTTTCTGTGTCTGACTAATTTCACTTAATACCTCTATGCTGTCACAAATGGTAAGATTTCATCCTTTTTATTGCTATGTAATATTCCATTGTATACACATATCCAGTCATCTATCAATGGACACCTAGGCTGCTTCCCTATCTTTGCTATTATAAATAATGCTGCAGTGAACATGTAGGTGTACATATCTTTTTAAATTAGTGTTTTCATTTTCTTTGGATGAATACCCAGAATTGGTATTGGAATCGCTGGATCATGTGGTATATCTATTTTTAGTTTTTTGAGGAACATCTTATTTTCATTGAATCCCAGAGGAATATCTGGAAAGAGAAGAACAATGTGGAGCAAGACTCCATAGGCTTTTGGTCCTAAGTCTTCAGTCTTAAACAACTGACAGAAATGGGCCAGGAATACAAAGGGGTGAAGTGGGATGGGGGGCTGAACAGGGGGAGCAGATAGGAAAGGTGATGAGCACAGGTTTAGACGTTCTGAGCTTGAGGAAAAGGTAAGACATCCTAATGCAATTAACAAGTAGAACATTGGAAGTATGCGACTTGTTGGAGGAGAGCTCAGGGCAATGGAAATGTGGGGATTGTCTACCTGAAAATTTGGTTCAAGCCTGCAAAAAGGAGTATCGCCAAAAGGGAAGAAGTGGTTCATGACTGCTCCTTATGTTATAATATAACATAACTGGGGGAAGACAGGGAAAGGACACTAAGGCCACCAGAGACAGGAGAATCAGGAAAGTCCAGTGTCTAAGCAGGTGAGAAAGATTTTAGTAAGCAGAGAAGGATCATTGTGACTGTAAGAATGTAAAAATAAAGGTCCTTGGACATTCAGTCCTCTAAATAAAGCCTCACAAGCAAGGATGTGAAAAGCACATAGCTGACTTCTTCATTACATGTAAAATGTCATATTGTTCGCCACTGTGTCCCCAGTGCCTAGCATAGTGTTCAGAAATGAAGCAATGGTTGCGTCAATGACTGAATTCCAGGGAGTACAACTGCAACCTAGTAGAAATGTCATTTAACCTGTCTATTGTTGGAACCATCTTCCCCTCCTATATATGGCAAAGTACTGTGTGATTCAGTTCAATTGGACATTAATTGAACAGTATGTGCCAGGCACTGTGCTATTACCAAGAAAGAAGCAAAATGAAACAGAAGACAACAAATACATGTGATGCAAGCCTAGGCAGCTCTGTGCTATTCTTCAAAGGCTACATAAGCCTCATCATCTCCTCTATCAGCAGAAGGATGAGATTGTCTTCTACCAAGAAAGTCGAGCATGAATGCCATCTTCACATCCACTTTTCTTTCCATCTCAGAGAAAGGGAAGTCCCTTTTACTCAAGAATAACTCTTCCTCCCTAACCCAGCCCTTCCCTGTGCCTCAGAGACCTGCACCATCCCAGCATCCCCTGGACCCAGCTTCTCTCTTTGTTCCTTTGTCATCATCTAGCTACCACTCCATCAGCTTTCCTACAGAGGCAGACTCTTCTTAAGAGTCATCATTTACTATCTCCACTTCCTCCCCATCCATCCCCTCTTCAGTCTGGCCTCTGCCCCAAGCACCCACAGAAACTGCTCTTGCTGGTGACCAATGATCTTTGTGGCTAGGTCAGGTGGATCCTGTCCAGACCTGATCTTATTTGACCTCTGCAGTCTCTGGCACCAGGGTTCTGATTCTCTCAGATGTTCTCTCTGCCCTCTGTGGTCCAGCTCCTGCTGGTTTTCCTCCTGCTTCTAGTTGTTACTTCTCAGCTCTTTTCCTCTCTGCCCCTTAGACAGCAGCATTCCCCCAAGGGGCTGGCTTCTGCTTTTCTTACTTTCACATTCGTTGGATGAGCTCATTTCCTCCTATGGCTTCAACCACCATATGGACACTATGGCTTCCAGATAAATATCTTCAACCCAGAATTCTCAACCACACTGCCTGCTATTTATCTCCACTTAAATGTCCCACAGGCACCATGCAAGCAACATCTACATAATTGATCTGAACGTCTTTCTCCCCAGGCCTGCTTCCCCAGGATGCCTCATTCAGTAAATGGTATCAATTAAGCCCTCAGAAACCTAAGAGTTACCCTAGACGCATCTGCTCTCTTGGGCTAATATCCTGTCAGCCACAAAGTCCCATCAGTTCTGCCCTTTGCCTCTCTCTGTCATCTTCACCTTATCACCATTCTGAGTCACTGCTTTAGATCCATTATTCTTCCTCCTGGCGATGGCTGCCTCCTGCAGCTCATGCTTCCTGGCTGATCCTGTTTGTGCCATTCCCATCCTATATCCACTGCCACTGTGCTTTCTTAAGACCTATCTATTGTGTCACTCTAGTGCTCTCGATATGATCCCCCAGCACCTCCAGGATGAAATTCTAGCTCACTAGCATGGTGTATACCAGCCCAACAAGGCCTCTTCTCCAGCTCCTGCTCTCTGCACCCCACACTGACACTCCAGCCATTCTGGACTCTTTAGCCCCTAAATAGATCGCCCTCTCTCCCCTTTCCAGGTGTATGTATACCTGCTACTTCCTTTGCCTTGAGTGTCTGGTTCCTGTTTCCTTCTTCCTAACTCACATTCCACATCCTCTCTCACATGGCCCAACTAACTCATATTAATAGCTTTCTATCAAAACTCAGCTGCTCTGGGAAACTTTCCTTTAAATGCCCAGTTCTCCTGACACATTACATATACAAGGTGTGATTTAAATATATAGATAGATAGATAGATAGATAGATAGATAGTGAATGTTAAAATAAAATTTTTTTCTGGTGAAAAGGAAAAGAGTATTTATAAGCTTCATAATTTCTAAGCACCTCAAAAAAGAGATGATCCTACCACACTTTATCCAACCAGACCAGTCTCAGGCTACACCTGAAGTTCCTCTACCTTTTAACAATACCATCCTTTGGAGAACGTATGTAGCCGCAACACTATTCTTGTGGCAGATCCTCCTTGCTGCAGGGCCCCAGGTATCAGGCCGAACCCCTCCACTGCACCTAGCTGCCCAGGCTGTTCCCCATGATCCCAGGGAGCAAGTGCCCAAGACAGCAAGAGCAAGAGAGCCAGAGAACACAAGCACAAGCCTCAGAACGGAAATTATTACAGTAAAAGACACAGTGCCATTAATCCTCCTCAAAACACTACGCCTCACTTCGAACACACTATCCCATCATTCTTGCCACTTTCTGAAGCAGTTCTGGAAGTCCTCTTTCGTTCATGTCTTTAGTCACACTATCATGGCTGCCTCGAGTCCTGAATCTATTCAACACATTTACCTTGCATTTTCATTTTGATTTTGGGGAAGAACCAGATGTCACAAGGTGGCAGATGCGGTGAATAAGGTGGATGAGGACACACCATAATGTTTTTATTTGAAAAAAATTGCCATACTAGAAATGATGTGTGACACACAGAGTGTTGTCATGATGGAAGATGAAACCGTTTGCCCATTTTTCAGACATTCACAAAAGAAGACTCCAGAACTGTTTCAGAAAGTGGCGAGGATGATGGGATAAGTGCTTTCGAAGTGAGGGGGTGTATTTTTAGGGGGATTAATGGCAATGTGTCTTTTACTGTAATATATTTTTTAACTTAAATATTCACTATTTTTTTTATCACACCTTGTAACTGTCACAACACGTGCTATTTATTGTGTGAGCATTTTTGCTATTGTGGTTGTCAGTCCGGCTTTTCTACTAGAGTCTTTACAGCAGGAGCTATCCCTAACTTATCTATGTATCCTCAGTGTTTAGCAGAGTAGCTGGCAAATAAATGTTAAATAAACAAAAGGAAGCTCTTTGGTTTTGTTATTAAGCCACAATTACTATTTAATTACATATTTTGCACCACTTCAACCCTCCCAAACACTTCTACCAAAACAAAAGAAAATCTAAATATTCAAATCACTGACACACATACACAAACACATTCCGGCATTAACCAGAAGACAGAGACGGTGTGAAGACAGGTGTATAAGGCATGACCTGGTGGCTTTCAGAGCATTCTCTCCCTCTCCATTATCTCATATCCCTTCAGAGAAAACTTTTCCAAACAGGGCGAATGGTGGCTTGGTGGAGCCTGGCTCTGCTTAAGCCTCATTATACGGCTTTGGGCGGCGAGAGCCCCACCTTCTTCTGGACTAGAGCTCTACTTCCTCTGCTCAAAAGCACCTCTGAAACGTTAGCAGACCCGAAGACGGGGAGGTGGAGGAGGAGGCAGGCAGAAAACAGTCTTCTCCGGTATCTGACTCGGTGTCTTCACCAGAGTCCTTTAAGTTTCCGCCTCTGCCCCTCACGCCGACAGAAGAGTGCGACGACCCTGCTGGGACTCGGCGCAAGAAACCACCGTACCTTGGAGGCCCGCAGTTTTCCCAAGTAGGAATCATCGTTATCCAACGTAGGGTGCTGGAAAGGGTCTCGGGTGGGAGGCATGGTAAAATGCCGAGCGGACTCTTACGAGGGATGGGAGGCCGGCACAGCCGCACACAACCTGGCACCGGGAGGCTCCTGGGTCCGAATAGTTTGGAACGCCCACTTTCAGTTGCCAGGCAACCGCCCTACCCACTATGACTGAGGTGGCGTCCATTCGAGAAGAGCGCCACCTGGCGGTTTGCCGCGGGAGGGCCCTAGAGAGGAAGATACGGGGGAGGAGCGGTTGAGCGTGCGCAGGAGCCCTGATTTACACGCGGGGGCCCTAGGTGAAAACCGCCCGTCTCCCGGCGTGCAGGACTTAGGCAAGAGACTTCAGGTGATGAAAGAAGTGCTAAAAGCTGACCCAGAGATTTCCTTCCCCCTCGCATCTAACAAAAGGATTTTTCAAAGCAAGGCTAGCATGGGGATGTCCAGAGACCAAGAGCCCACGTGTAGTGCTTGGAAAATCGCTGGCTAAGCAAACTCTCCTTGCTTAAACTCGGTTTAACTCTTCGAGTCTCCAGGCTTCACAGGGAGCCGGTTGTAAAGTTAGGGATGGATTTGGCGGAATCCATGCAAGCAAGCTCTCCAGAAGCGGTTGCCTCTGCGGTAGGTAATACCTCCTGCGGCCACTCCTCCGTGCTGTAACTTCTAGAAGAGAGACGGTATCTCTTCTTCCTATAGCTTCACACACAGGAGGTGCTTAGCAAGTATTTATCCAACGCCACTTCTGCAAAATTAGAGATTAGGTCATGGCCCGAAAGGCCAGTGGAAAACATGAATTTGGCGCCGACGGCTTGGAGGATGCTTCCACCGCGTTCTTTACACGAGCCCTGCGCCCTCCTGTTGGGCCGGTTACAGACCCCGGGCGCGCGCATCCCCACGCGACGCGCGCCAGCAGCGGCGGCTGCTATAGCGACCCGCAGGTGAGCGGCAGAGCATCGCGTGGTGCCTGCCCCACCCGCGCGGAGGCAAAGAGGAGGCAGTTGCCAAGGCGACGTGGGTAGGAGGAGGAGAAGGGGAAGGAGGAAGGATGGGCGGCCTTGGCGTAGCCGCAGGGAGGTGACTGAAGCGAGCCCAGCCCCTGACATCCTCCCCCTGTGAACCTCCCTCCCCCTTTTTTCCGCCTTCTGCCAGCGGTAGCGGCAGCTGCAGCACCTGGCGGCTCGCTCCGGACACTATGGCTGAGCCTGGGCGCAGCCTCCGGTTCTCTGTCCGAGGCAGGGGAAGAACTGAGCGGCGCACACTCCGGCTTCTGCGGCTGCTGCTCTGGGTTGGGACCGCTTTCCAGGTGACCCAGGGAGCGGGACCCGAGCTTCACGCCTGCAAAGAGGTACCGTCCTCCCCGACCTGATCCCACGTTAGTCAGAAAAATCTTGGATCCCAGTGGAGACCTTGGGGACCTAGGCATAGACAGTTTAGTTTCAGAGGCCACGGACTTTAGGTTTCTTTGGGGATGTGGGGGTGGGGGCAGGGGCAGAAGGTGCAGGTTGGTATGGTGGAGAGGCCAGCCCACTGGGGGACTCATGAAATAGATCCTCCTCAGAGTTTGGACTGCTGGACTCGGAGAAAGGTCCCAGCCCTAAGGAGCCCAGGAGCCCAGATTGGAAATAAGGGAAGAAGACATGAGTTGTTTTCCAGCTGGTATGAAATTACCTTAAAAGTGGTTGAAAACAAAAGATTATGAAAAGAAGGGTAAAAGAGAAAGTGGGAAAGGGAAAGTGGGCTAGAAAAGGAGTTTAAAAGGCCAGAAGGAAATAGTGGAGTGAAGGGGGATTTCTTGTGGTTTCATTATGGTTTCAAATAGGGAGTGTGCGGAAGGGACTGAAAGGTCCCATCACCTCTCTCTCCCCACGCGCTTTGCTTAGTAAACCTGACAGCACATGACCCACCTTTGACCAAACTTTTGAGTTCTGTAATATCTCACTTTCCACCAATCGCTACTTTCCTTCTCTGGACCTCTGCTGACATATGTCATAAGTCTTTTCCCAGGTGTTTCTAAAATGTTCATAATTCAGACAATAGGTAATGAATGTCTTACAGCCAAAAAAAAAATGCCTTTTGAACATTCTTTTTGGAGGGACACAAAATGATATTAAGGAATAACAAAACTCAATTGTCTCTATAGAATTGAAATAACAGTATTTGGCTGTGCTCTGAGTAACTTTTTAAAAACCATATGGCCAAAGTAGCAACAAATATTTACAAAAACTGCATTGGGAAGGGAAAATAGAAGTTGTTCTGCTATCTCTATGAAACGTAAATAACTTCGTAATACATTGAGAGTCTCACCCCATAAAAGTAAACCTAAATGTTATATTTGGCTAAGGTTTTGAGAAGTTAAAACATTTTTTATAAGTTGTTAGCAACGACAACCCCATCCCACGTGGAAATATATTATTATGAAGGTGTTCTAATCATTAGAATGCCTACAACATAACAGATCATGAAAGAGTAGGAAAGAGAAGAGGAGAGAATTTTTGTGGGAATAAAGATGTTGGACTTCATTCATGAATATGACCCCCAGTCAATGGGACTTTTGGTAACTTTTATCAGTCCCAATGACTTCCTGCCCTGGGCCATCTATACTTCCACCCAGCCACTTTATGACCTTTTTAAAGATGACTAGGAACAGGATGATTTTGTCAGTGACTATGGCTTACTGGCCTTGGTGGCTTGTGGTCTCTAACCAAACAAGATAACCAGTTCAAACAAGCCCACTTGCCTAAGAATCCAACAAGGGAGTCTCCTGAGTGGAGGGTAAGAATCTTTTAGTTCATAACTACCCCTTCTTGTTGAGACCTTTGTCAGCAGTGGCAAATGTGAGACATTTAAGAAATTTAACACTTCGTTTCCTCTTAGTTTGGAGGGAGGGAAGAATATTGACACTCCAACTTGTATACAAATTTTGCCTTTAGTCCTGTTTAAATGACTGACATTTGTCTAAGCCAAAGGTCTTGCCATAGAGCGTTAGTTTAGGGCTGTGAAAAGGTACCTTGCCACCCAGGGTACAGTCCCTGCCTGTACCTTGCCACCCAGTTGTTGGATGGATCAATAGAATAGGTATTTCAATAATACCTACCTCAAAAAGGATTGTTTTGAGAATTGAAAGAAAAAATACAAATAAACACACATTCGAGTTACCTAACCCCCTTTCCCATTCAGCTTCGTTACCATTAGATCCACACCCACATAGGACTCATGTTCACTGGCACGGGCGTCCACACGTTCTGTTTACCCTCTCCTTGAGCAAACAGTGGCTGTTGAACACCCTTGACTCCAAAACAGTAAGGAAGAGAATAAACCCATTATAATATTCTTCATTTGGCAATATGAACTGACCTAACAAGTTTCAGGGCTTCCGACCCTAAATGGTGAAAACCCAATTCAGGGTAGACTAGCCATTCTCTGTTCTTAATCTTCCTATGAATTTCTTGTGTGAGTATGTTGGATGTTAAAGACAGGGACCCTTACCAGTGCAAGTCCGACCTTAACGACAACAAGCCATTGCAGCCTTGTTTCTGAAATCTGAGGCCTCCCTCGGGATCTAATCAGGGAACAGATAGTTTTAGTGTGTGGCCTAAACTTGTGGCAGAGAAGAGGGAGTTCTAGATTGCTAAACGTGAGCTGGGGCTTGGTTATTCCTTTCACAGTTTTCCAATTATCAGGGTCACCAGTGGAACTAAACATCCTGTATCGTGTTTGTCTTCATGAATCATTTCTGTAGGCCTGCGCTAGCCCAGGCTAAGTGCTGACTGAGAGCCAAAGAGCTTTTCCTATAGCACAATGAATCTAAATCAAATGAGAGAGGAGCAGAAAACTGCTGTAGCAGATCTGCCTCTTCTTGAGTCTCCAGTGCTAATGCCCCCAAAGGGACTTCCCAATCCATATGGAAAAGCCTGTGGAGCTGAGGAATCTGGAAGACATGGATTGGAATAAAATTTGTTGAATAGGTGATGACTTTGCCACTTAGTAAGGATGCTATTTCAAGCAACTAATTAACTTCTGGCAGCTTCAGTTCCCTGATCTGTAAAATGGGATGGTAATACCTACCTCGTAGGCTGTTGTGAGGATTAAATTAAATTAGATAACACCTGTGCCTAGTACATATCCTCAACATGTCATTGGTGCTTAAGAAATATTGGTAGGCAGAAAAGGTAACTACACAAATAATGACATACAAATGGTGATGTAAGGCTCACATGTGGTCAACAATCCAGGAGCGGCCTTACAGAGGTTGGTAGGAGAGGAAGAAAACTTGTTGAAATAGTTGGTGCTTGACCTGCTTCTGGAGTAATAAGTAGAATTTCAATGAGCAGAGATGGAGGAAGGGTGCTTTCTAGATAGAGAGAGGAGTCTGAGGAAAGGTCCACAGGTAGAAAATGTAAATGATCCAGGGAAATGCAAGTAGACCAGTTGGCTGAAATGTAGAGTAGGTGTGGGTTACACTAGAAACCAAGGTGGAAAGTCAGAGACTAAGTGGAGAACCCCTCAAGGTATTTCTGGCACAGACAGCAGCTTGCTCAGTGTGGCTTAGGATGACTAGGAAGTAAACATGGTTGAGGTAGGCCAGGAGCTGAGAGCAGAGAAACACGGGCAAGGAGACCAGTTCAGAAGATTTTACTGAGGTCAAGGAGGTCAGATGGGTTTCTTCTGTTCTGGAAGCTGGACAGGCATATTCACATTCAGACCACTCACTAAATGGAGTCTGGGTGCATGCTGTTTCCAGGTGTGGGCTGCTGGAAATTGGCACCTTCTTAAGGTCTGAAGGGATCATCTTAGAGTAAAATAGAAGTGTCACTAGATAGGAGATAGCCGCTGCTCCCCACGCTACCTGAGAGGAGAATGATTCCTAATAATGGCTCTCAGGGAAATGCCCCCTGGGCACATCTAACCCCATATGTAGATTTGGGGATTCAGGTACACTTTAGAAGTTTCCTTTACACTAGGGTAAATCCTCAAATGAGGGGCTTCATGGTACCTTAGATATTGGAGGGACTAACTTCTGAGAAAAGGACATTACCAGGAACTATCTCTATAGAACTTACATAACTTCTATAAATGCAGATCTTGTTCACACTCTGATTATCCAATACTGGAGGTCTTCTTTGCCTGTGTACTGCTTAATTTATTTTATTTTTTATTTTTTATTTATTTATTTTGGTGGTTCCCTGGCTGGGAATCGAACCCAGGCCACGGTGCTGAGAGCACCAAAGCCTAGCCACTGCACCACCAGGGAACCCCCTACTTCACCATTTTCAAGGCTGCATAGAATTCTGTAGCATGTACGAGTGGTCCAGGGGGAGGAGCTGGGCTTGAAAAGTTGACACACATAGCCATTCCAATTGACTTATAAAGTTAGTTAAGTGCTATGTATGAAAGAAAAGGGAAAAATATGCCACGAGAATATGACAAAGAGACCCAATTTGGATTGGGAAGGTGAGAGCAGGCCTCCCTGAGGACTGAATTTAAATGGCGAGCTGAGGATTGGAGGAGTTTGAGGAGTAAAGATGAAGAGAAAGACCTGCAGAAGGCAAGAGAGCGTCTCAGCAATGGAGAGAAGGTCGGAGTGACTGCTGACGTCACGTTACACTTGTAAAAGGGAGTTTTGAAGTTTCAAGAACTATTAAAGGAAGACGGGAGATTTTAATCAGAGGTCTCTGGGGACATGTGTTTCTTTAAACACTGTCGCGTAGTTTTACATTTTAAAGTAATATATGCTCATAATAACAGTAACAATTCCCGTTTCTTTTTTTTCTTTTTTTCTTTTGTGGTTCCCTGGCTGGGAGTCGGACCCAGGCTGGGCTCATAGCCACCACGCTCTTTTCTGCCTGTCCATGGTAACAGTCCAAATTGTGCAAAAGGTACATGCTGCACAGTGAAAGCTGCCCTCCCGCCCTGCAAAGCCCCAGAGGCTAACCTCTGTCAACACCTGCTAAAATATATTCTTGAAATGTTTTATATCTATATAAGCACATCTGTCTAGTGTTTTTACTTTCCATACAAATCAAATCAGAATATTTGTCCTAGGCTTATTTTACTGTTTTCATCACTGTGGCTCTACAGCTTTATTTTTAACAGCTAAACTGTGATTCATTATATATATGCACCATCATTTATTGAAAGAGAAACTTGATGAAAGGTTGATCGCAGTCATTTATACGGTGGCAGTGCTGCCGTGCACATCCTCATCCATGTATGGATGCGTACTTGTTTGAGTCTTATCTGTAGGATAAATTCTTAAAAGTAGAAGTCGTGGGTCAAAGAGTCTAAGTGTTTAACATTTCAATAGATGTGTGTCAAGTCGGCACATGGAATTTTGAAGACAGCATTAGACTTCTCCATCTGCAGTCTGAAGGAGGAGGAGGGAGGCTTTGGCTGTGAGGGCTGCTGCCCAAGTTCATTGTCACTTGGGAATCACTGAGACACGGAGGGCCTGGCTGCTCAGCCTGTCGACTTCATCAAGCTGCCAGCTGGTTCCAGTCAGGGCAGACGGACCTGATGTGTCAATTTGCCAAATTTTCTGAAAATAATTTGGTCAAACTCATAGCTTTTCCTCAGCCTGTATCCCTTTGATAAGTGACAAAAATCGTGCCATCTGTCACATTTCTTCTTAAGCTCTACTTCTATGTCATACCAGATAAAGCACAGAACAGGTTATTATAGTTAATGCCTGGCAGGTGCTGAAAGAAAACATATTTTTCATATTTCCTAGGCCCTTCACTTTTCAAATTCCTTTAAGTATGAGAAGTCTAATATGAGGTTATCATTTATTTTTCTTCTTTATTTTGTCATGTGTTTTTAAAGGCATTTTAAGAAGGCCCACAGAATAATGCGGTGCGAAAAATAGATTGAGTTTCATTAGCTTGGAATGTGATTTTCTAAATCTGAATCTTACTGATGATACCAAATAAAAGGTAAAAATAATAACAATTGGACTTTAAGATGATAAGCCAGCATGCTAATTGGAGTATTCCTCTCCTTACCCCATGCAAAACAAGAAAGGAAAGCCATTTCTGAATTAAAAAGGACACTGAAATTGGCTAATTTTCTGCTTAAAATCAATTACTTCACCCTCCAAACCCAATCATATAAAAATAAAAGCGTGGATGGTAAGCCATCAGGAAAAGAGATGAAGGGAGCATCAATTCTGTCTTTTCACCTGGCTTTGTTCAAATTCTCTTAAGGATGGCCCTGGCTCAGGACAGCAGTTGGGAAAAAAGTCAGGCACACCAAGCCCTGTATGTATACACAGATTAGATGCTCCATACATTTTAAATTGATGGGTCAACTTATTTTCCTTGTAAAAAATATTTAAAAGATGAGTGCTAGGGCCTCTATTTACAAATATTCAGCTGTGTAAATCACCTATAAAAGAAAAGAAGGGGCTGTACCTAAACATAAAGTAAGTAACAGGTTAGCAAAAAGTCAGAAGATACAAAAAATGGTGAAAAAAAGGCAGATATTTAAAAGAACATTTAGAGTTCCTAGTCCTGGATTATTGAAAAGACTACTCCTAATTCTTACATTCACCAGCTAGTTTTTCCCATGTGGAGATGTATTCACGTAAGATTTCAGAGGAATGTGTGACTGTGGCCAGTGCACTTGATCGTCTTTAATGCAGGCAACTGCTTATACATTCTTGTTTTAGTCAGACGTTGAGTAACTGAAGGGAGTGGACATGAATGAGTATGAGCAGATAAAGGTGACACCACTGGAAGTATGCAAATAGATCTCGGGAGCTTCCCTGCAAGAAAAGCTCCTTTTACTTTTCCGATGACCTAAAAACGAAGGTTTTTAAAGAAAATAATTAATATCATCCCATCTCTATTAAAATCTTAATCTTATACTTGCAGAAGCTGAAGACCACAGAGATCACCAGGTTCGTTCACTCTGGGGAGTATCATTTAGATGTAAAATGGTGACCTCATAAAATGCTGGTGTTGGGTGGTCTTAGTGGTTGATCAGACCAAAGGCAGCTTCACTGGCTCCCTGAAATAGGTGAATGGGTGCCTATCGTCAGAAGGGTCATGTTGCTTATCAATTACAAGTGTTTAGAAAAGAATACGTTTTACTCCGGATAATGAGAAGCTCATTATTTCTAGAGGGAACCCCTACTGCTGGGGTAAATGGAACTCTCTTAAATATTTGTAATTGTTAAGTAACATAACACAACACATGTGATGGCCCCATTATTTCTGACATTCATTTCCTCTACCCTATACCTTTCTGGTTTTTTGTTTTTGTTTTATCCCTCTTAGGAATATTGACAGATACTGCCTGCATTGGTACCTGGAGCAGGTGTTATCAGAGTGCTATCAGTTTGAAAACATCAGTGACAGGTTTCCTATCGAGATCATGGGCCATTGCCCTGTTGACTCCACTAACACTTAATTTTTCTTAGATTTTTAATTTCTTAATCCCCTCAAGTTTAAAATAATCCATTCACCAAGTACTTGTTGGACATCATGGACTGAAAGAGACAAAAGAATTGTTCTATGATATGAAATCAACACTTGACGGCACATACGAGTACAGCCTTTAAGGAAGAAGTGGTTACAAATAGAGATCAAGTGCATAATGGAATGAGGCCAGATAGGAAGGAGTAGTGGGCAGAGCTCAGCCTGTGGAGACGGGGTTCACATCCCAGGTGGAGCTTCACTAGCTGCGAGACTCACTTACCAAAGGAGCTAATCACATTCAATTTGAAGGAACGTTGGTGAAAAATAGAAATGAGAAACAGTAAGATATGCACATGGACTAATTGTAGTAGTTTGCTAGGGCTGCAGTCACATAGGACCACAAGCTGGGTGTATTAAAACAACAGAAATTTATTGCCTCAGTTATGGGGGCTACAAGTTCAAAATCGAAGGGTAGATGCACTCTCTGATGGCTCTAGGGAAGAATCTTTCCTCGCCTCTTTTTGGGTTCTCTGCAACCCTTGGTGCCTGAGACTTTGCAGCTGCCTCACGCCTACCTCTGCGTCCATCGTCACATGGCCTTGCCCTCCATGTGTCTCTTTGCGTCTTCCTGTGGCTCGAGTAATTTCCTCTGGTCTCAAATTGAAACAGCAGGGGATATGATGTTTAATTACTACCTATTAACCATTATAGAAATTGGCACTGATCAGAGTGGGAGAAAAAAGCGCCATGGGCGGTTCCCTGGTGGTATAGTGGCTGGGCTACGGTGCTCTCACAGCCTTGGCCTGGGTTCGATTCCTGGCCAGGGGACCACCCCCACCCCTCCCCACCCCCCAAAAAAAGTACAATGGCTTGTTTATCAGTAGATACAGAAATACAGAGGTGGAAGATTTGTCCTGTTTCCTCCCGTGACTGCTAAAAAGCAGAGGGAGCATCCGAAGCTTTCCTGAAAATTCGGGAGAATGGCATCCTGCCTTAATTTCTTGCACCAAACTTCCTTCTTGGGCGCAGGCCATCTCTGCTTTGGCAACGCGAGGGGTGCTGATGTGGACTCACTCAGTTCCCAGGGGTGGTGCTACCGGCGGCCCCGGGGGAACCTGTGGACATCTCTGTGTGCAGTGGTTGCCTCCAGCCTGTCAGGTGCCTGGCAGAAGGTGGAGGGATATGGGAGGAAACAGGAAAGCTGATACCAATTTTTTAGTACGGTAAAAAGGAGCCTTTCGTTTTTCTAGCTCGTGGCAGCTAGATGAGAAAGGGAACTCAGGCAAATGGCTGGAAGCCGAGCCCTCGGCTTCAGATCCTGTTTGCTTCCAGCTCCTCCTCCCCCAACCCCAGCTACCCTTTCCACAATGGACAGTATTCCAGTTTCCCAAAGGAACCACCGCAGGTGAATCAGTGGCACTGCTGCCCTGCTCTGCCTTTAGCTTCGGGTGCATTTCGGGTTTTATGCAGCAAAGCCTCACAGCCTTGCCCAGGCGAGCCCAGGGGTAGAACCCTGCTCTGGGCCTTGCACAGCCTTCTCGGCCTCACGGGGCTCTGGATTTCTCCCCTGTGGCTGGCAGCCGGCTGCCACCCCCTTCTGCCACCAAAACCCTCAGGATGAACAGCTGCTGGCTTTTATGACTGTCTCCTGTTGGTTTACCGATAAGAAATGGTATTTGTTCAGTTGGCCATGGTACCTGTGCTTCTAGTCTTTTCTTTCACGACTGTGCAGATGAAGCTCTGTGGAGCTGAGTCAGTTCCTTCATTATTACTTCATACAACTTTGAAGCCCTTTGGCAGCTTTCAAAGCAGCTCGGCCATCTTATCCAAGAGAGAACTGTCGGTTCTCTTCTCTAGGTGGAAGAGCTGAACTTGGGAGTTCTCAAGGTGTTTTCATCAGAGCTCCAAGCTGTCTCATTTCCAGCAGAAGAAACTTGAGGAAAAAAAAAAAGTTCACATTTAAACGATCGCCTCCGGGCACTCTTCTCTCTCTCTCCCCTTTTAAAATATAATGGGTAATACACCGGATTTTGCCATATATAATACGCGCCTGTGTATAATGCACAGCCATGTTTTTGGCCTAAATTTTCAGGGGAAAAAAGTCTTTCATTTTAATTTTTTAATTTAAATTTTTATTTGTTTATATTTAGGCACTTGTTTTTGGTATTATAAAGGAATTTTAGCTTTTTTTTTTTTTTTACATAACTCATATGTGGAATATAAAACTGAAAGCAACCAAAAACAAAAACTCATGGACACAGTCAATAGTTTAGTGGTTACCTGAGGGCCAGGGGAGAGGAGGGAGGGAGGGGGAGTCAAGTACATGGTGATGGAAAGAGAACTGATTCTGGGTGGTAAACACATAATGCAACACATAGACGACACATTATAAATTGTACATCTGGAACCCATGTAATTTTTACTAACCTATATCACCCCAATAAATTTAACAATGAAATAAAACATGATGATGGTATTCCACAGTTATTATTTTGCATATGGATATCGTTATTGATTTCTAGAGTTACACTTTTAACTCAGAAGCATAAATAAAATAATTAAAAACATTTATATAGAGACAGAATTAGAACTACCCATGTATAATGCACATCTTTATTTTTTCCCTCACAGATTTGGACAAAAAAGTGCTCATTATACAAGGCAAAATACAGTAATTTTTCAGCATATAAAAATAGCAACAATGGTTGCAGTAGAAGGTGAAGTTTTTGGAAATCCTGCAACTGCATAAGTGAACTCAGAAAACTAAAACTGACCCAGCCGCTCTCTAACTCCACACCCACTCCTGACTCCTCCCAGCCAGCTTCCTGTTTAGTTCAGGGTCTCCTATGCTGAAGCGGGTATCACATCACCTGAAGGGCTTGCTAAAATCCAGATTGCTGGCCCCACACCACACACCCAGGAGGCGCTGATCCCATGGGCCAGTGCAAAGGGCTGCCAGTCCCGAGACCACACTGTGAGAACCACTAGTTTCAGTTTCATGGAAAAGACAAGAGCTTAGAAGGCAGACAGGCTTGGGTTTGGGTCCCTATCCTACACTGACTTACCAGCTCTGTGACTTTGGGGCATGTGCCTGAGCATCTCTGGAGAGGTTTCTTCCTCCTCAAAATGGGGGAAATAATATCTACCCCGCGAGTGTGTTGATTCAACAAATACTTGTTGTATGACTATTGCAGTGCCTTGTTCTGTGCTAAGCAGTGGGGACACGACAATGGATAAGCCAGACTTTGATGTCAAGGAATTTTTGGAGGCTGTAAAGACTAAAGAGGTATACCTTGTGCAGTTCAAGGACTATGAAAGATGCCTAATAAATATTAATTTCATTTCTGACATAGGTGGTAACATGATTCTGCTTTTGCTTTTACTTTTTCGTTTTTGGTCCAAAAAGTCATTCTCAAAAAACGTTGGTTGTTTTGTTTTGTTTTGTTTTTTTTTGGGGGGGTGGTGTAGTTCCCTGGCTGGGAATTGAATCCAGGCCACAGCGTTGAGAACACCAAAACGTAGTCACTACACCACCAGGGAACTCCCCATTCTCAAATTTTATGGCATGAGACCAAGTGCTATGATTTTCTCTTTGTCTAGATGGAAAATCTGAGGTATGGGCAATGTTATGGGTTGAATTATGCCCTCCAAAAATGGCTATGTACCCGCTAGAGTACCCGCTATGTACCCTAGCACCTCAAGTGTGAGCATATTTAGAAACAGGGTCTTTGCAGGTCTAGTCAAATTAAGATGAGGTCGTTTAGGTAAGCTCTAATCCAGTATGACTAGTGTCCTTATAAAAGGGGAGAGGATTGTTGGCTGTCACCAGAAGCTAGGAGAGAGGCATGGAATAGATTCTCCCTCACAGCTTCAGAAGGAATCAACCCTGCTGACACCTTGATTTCAGACTTGTAGCCTCCAGAACTGTGAGACAATAGATTTCTGTTGTTTAAGCCCCTCAGTTTGTGATACCTGGTTAAGGCAGCCATAGCAGACGGCTATAGGTACTATGAAGTCTCATGTCACATCGTTCACAGGGTGCACTGGGGAAGGGTGAAAGAGAACGGTTTTTGTATCCTATTCCTTCCTTTTATTATTTGAATTCTTTTATAAACATGCTTGTGATTTAAAATGTTAAGTGAGGTAATTATTAGTGAAGTCTCTGAAAAGAGTGAACCCCTCTGCTTCTAGATCTTTTAAATCTCTCAGCTAACCAACAGCTCTAACCACCTGTCAGGCTGACCAGGATGTCTGCAGCAGGTCCGAGTGTGGATTAGGAGACCTCACTCCCATTCTAAAGCAAAATGAAATTCTCCAGAACATCTGGGGAGTGTCTGCTGCAGGCAAAGCAGTTAGACCTTTCGGGGTTGTCACACAGAAGTATGATTAAGACACCTTACCGTGGGACCAGGACTGAGAAGTAACAACAGAGCCAGGCAGTGTATGATCAGCGCCCCATGAGTGGTGTGGAGGACAGAGCTCTCACCTTCTAGAAGGATCAGGGACTGTTTCCTGAAGGACCAGGAAAGGAGGCTTCATCTGGGACCAGTGGGACACGAGGGGCGAAGGGGCATCGCTGTCCCACTGTGGGGTGGGAAGAGAGGGTGTGATGCTCTCTTCTGACCCTTCTACTCAGAGGATTAGCTGTAAACCCATGCCACACAGGAGCAGGGAAGTGAACAGGTAACACAGCCAGATGGCAAGCAATTCAAAAAGTATGAAGGGCACCCGAGAAAGATCTGTATCCTTTCCTCCGTTACAAGTGTACAGGGTTTGCTGATGTCTTAGTTATTTCTTTTTCTTTTCTTTTTTTGGGGGGGTGGGGGGGTGGGGGGGTGGGGGTAGTTCCCTGGCTAGGAATCGAACCCAGTCCACAGCATTGAGAGTGCTGAAGCCTAACTTAGCTATTTCTAGAATGAAGGTCAAATTAACTGAGGCCCAGGTGACTAGCTTCCAGCTTTATGGGGACAATGACTGGTCTCTTCTGGGGCAGATACTCGGGCAACTGCTGGGAGTTTTTTTCTAAAACCAGCTGCCCAAGAACACTTCCACCCAACCTTGCGATGCTGGTCCCGGGCTGCAGCGCGCCTGTTTAAGCAAGACTCAGGCTTCTGACTGCCTTGAGGGTCAGGTTGACCAGAGGGGCCTGGTGTCTTAGAGTTGGTTCCCCACTCCCCCATCTCCAGTTTCCCAGGGATGGCAGAAGGGTGGGCCAGAATTTCAGTTGGTGACACTTGGCAATGGCCTAGGGTGAGGCTGTCCCAGAGAATGGCCTGGGATTTTTATTTAAAACTTTTACAAACCACACAGACATGCAAAGCTACATCAGGCACCAGGGCAGCTGTCATTTGCAGGACAAGAGACACCCACCCAGGTGTCTCTATTCAGCCTCTCTGGTTCACAGCACTCACACATCACCCTTATTAGTGCCCACCGCTGACCAGATCCCATCGTGAGGCACAGAGTAAGAGAAACCATTTCTGTCACTCTCCCTGCACCAGCAGGCTGAGCTTTCCTGATTTCCTCATTTTTCCTCTAAAGAACATTTTCCTGTGGGTCACGGTCACCTAGGACACACAATGACAGCGTTGGCTCCTGCTCAGAACAGTGAAATGCTGCTGCAGGTGCCCCCTACCTGGCACTCCCCACAACCTAGCTCCAAGAATCCTGCTAAAAAAAACAACAATAAACTTCTCTCTAAGGGAGGCATTCTTTTTTTAAAAAAAATTCATTTTAAAAAATTGTTGGAACAAGTAATTCATCTATAGGATAATCAATTCAAAAAGTGTAAGGGGGTATAGATGAAAAGTAAGTGTTCTCCCACCTCTGTCCCCTGCCACCTTCAGACTTACTGCTGAAGTCGGCCTGCGCTCCTGGGGCACCCGGTAGATACTGGGGGTACACAGAAGACACGATGGCAACCCTGACCAGAGGCTTCTCTCTCTGGGAAAACAAATCCAGAGGCCGGAGAATGCTCACAGAACCACAGAGTGGTCACAAAATCAAAGTATAACACACGAGTTATGAGGGTTTCCTTTAAATGAATTTTAATTATTCAGATTGGGATTAAAGGAACTGAACTTTATTAAAAACCATATCCATTATAGCTATGGACTGGAGGTAAAAAGAAAACTAGGAGGCATTAAATTTTTTAAAAAATTCTTAAAGCTGTTATTTCTCATCTGTCACTTCCTACCTGGTATTATGTTTATGCGTATATTTATAGAATTCTTATTTTCTAATATATATCTTGTAAGATCATACCTTGCATACTGCTATGTGACTAGCACGCCCTGGGATTGTGCAGTGCACAACCTCTACAGCACACAGTGGTCCCTGTATGTGCCAGGACCACCTTGATCAAATTTGTGTCCCCTCACCATATACTTAGTGAATATTTTTAGCTGAATGACTTTGAGGTAAAGTGGGCAACATCTCAAAGTGTTATGGTGGGGGCATAGGGTGGGGATGAAGAGAGAGATGGTTGGAGAAGTAAGCAGGGGCCAGGGAGTGATGGCCCTTGTAACCCATGCAAGGAGTCTGGTGCTTACTCTGAGGGCAACACTGGGGCAGTGGTACTTCGTTTTGCAGTTCAGATGGGTCACTCCGGCTGTCGCCTGGAGGGTGGCTTGGAGGAAAGGAGAGAGCAAAGCCTAGGAGTCTGTCCTCCAAGTTCAAGTTCTCCACCCAGAACCTAGTTGGCCTGGGTGATTAAAAGCTCAGGTGAAAAAATTTAATGGAACATTTTGATCTCATTAAAAGACTGAGAAAAGCACATCTTTGAAATATAATCTCATAAAGCTCTGCCTTGTAGACAGATATGTGTACCAAACTCTCACCTATCAGAAAGGGATTGGAATTTATAAAAGGACATTTCGTTTCCTGGTGACAAAGCCATCTCAGTCCCAGGGATATATGAAAGGCAATACTGAAAAGCCCTCTGTCCCTGACCGAGCGGCCACAGTTAGCAAGTGTCATAAATGTCAGCAACCAGCCTTTCTCTTGGAGAGATTAGCTCTGGGGGATTTGCTAAGGGAGAAAAAATGGGGAAAGGGCAGATGTTGTTTCATATGTATGAGAAGACGCATCAGAGAAGAGGGTGAGTCCGTGCACGCTGTAAACAGCAGGGGGAACTGGGGAAGGTCTCGCTGCTGCTGTCATCATCGCTGTTAGGCCAAAAATGTCACCGGGCTCTGTTCTCCCAGCCCGATGCCAGAAAGAGGAGAGAGGGGCCAGGGCGCCCCCTCCGTGAGCCCGCTCCAGGCAGAGTGACAGCGGGAGCTGGCTGCTGCTGCTTCCTAAACCAGTTTACAAAGAGCTTTCCTGGACACAACCTCCCAATGGTCCTGAGAGGCCAATGGTACTCAGGGGTTTGGAGGGGATCTATCTGCTCATCTTAGCAGAGTGTTATCATCCCTGTTTCATGAGCAAGGGAAGTGAGGCCCGGGGCTATTTAATAACTGGCCCACAATCATGCAGTTTGAGGGTGGCAGGAAGAGACGAGAGTCTAGATCTTTTAGCTCTAATCCAGAGTGTTGTGCACAGCTCCAGAGCTGCTCCCGAGTCACATCCTTGTCCCACCATTCAGTCACTCGACAAATACTTATTGGTAGCTACTCTGTGTCAGGCAGTGCTCTGGGCACCTGGGCTACCTTGTTGAATAAAAACTGTGATCCTTGTTCTTGTGAAGCTTACATCTGCTCTGGAGTGGGCAGAAAAGGACACTACACAGAATGAATAACTAAGTGTTTCAAAGTGGTAAGCGCTATGGGAAAAAAGAGGTCATTCAGGATTTGAGGATCAGTGAGACAGAGGGGAGAGGACTACAATTGTTAACAGGGAGGTTGCATCAGTAGGGATAATATCGGTGGGGTGTGGGGGCTAAAAGGGAAAATGCCTGTGAAGTGCCCAGCCCAGCCCAGAGTCCAGTGCATTGGTGCTCACATGTGCTCACTAGTGGTGGCTGTCATCACCCCAGTCCCGTCTTCCTCATTAGCCTGTGGGTGCCTCCCAGGGGACCCCAGGCCAAGGCTGTGCCTCAAATGGACAGGCAGCTCAAGTCACAGACAGGTTGGACATCTGTAGCATCAGGTCGGACATTAGCGTCAGGTCCTGCTTGGCCCAAAGCGCGGTGACACAAGTTGCCCCAGCTGGGTGTGGAGACCCAGTATCTGCTTTGTGAGATGTGTCTATGGCCAAACCAGCAGGGCAGGCCCTGCCGGGGTACCTGAGCACTGCCCCTGATGTTTCTGATTAAAATGGAAGCTGGAAACCCAGAGTAGAATAGAAAATGAGGAAAGCAGGGGCAATGTAAGGCCAGGCTCCCTCATACTCCCTCAGACTGGGGGCCCCAGGGCTCCAGGCACCGTGTTGCTAGGCAACAGCCCACAGATTGAGGACAGCCAGCAGGGGACGGACTGCCTAGGGTCTGTTTGCTTTGGCTGCTGCTGGGTCTGGTGCCTGCTCCAGGGAAGAGGGGGTGTTGCTTGTAGGTAGAGGAACCAGCTATTTGGGGTGAAGCCCAAAAGGCATCCTTGACCTCAAGTCGGCCTCAGTGCCTATAGTTGTACCTTCAGCACTTTGCTTGCAAGACTGGTGTTAAACTTTTTGTGTGTGAAACCTTTGGTTCAAACAAAATCGTAACCGAGGAGAATAAACATATAAAAGAGATGAAACACAAAGCGTAGCTCCTTTAAAGGCAGGGAATCTCGTATCCCCACCCCGCTTCAGGAACTGCACCATAATTTGAAATGCTCTGGCTTCACGTATTTCAGCTCCCTGTTAAGAAGTAAATAGCGTTGAGAGTGTTGAAGCCTAGCCACTACGCCACCAGGGGAGGGGAGAAAGGGGAGGGTGGGAGAGGAGGGGGGGAAGCTATATATAAGGTGATGGAGAGAGAAGTCACATTAGGTGGTGAACTTATTATACAACAAGCTGACAATGCACTGTAGAATTGTATGCCTGAAACCTATGCAATCCTTGCTAACAGATGTCACCCCAATAAGTCTAACAATAAAAATGAATTAAAAAAAAAAAAAAAAAAGCTTTCTCACCGCTAGGTTGTACACCTGAAACTAATCTAAAATAATATTGAATGTTAGTTCTAATTGAAAAATAAAATAACAAAAAAGTGAACGGCTTTTGTCTGATAAAATGTTAAGCTATTTTTAAATTACTAACACATTATAGCAGAGTTCAATGTTTTTCTGCGCGTGGGAAGGTGGGTAACAGACTCTTAGAGGTGCTGATGAAAACTGCGGAAGAGTTGTATGGAGGGAGTAGTCCGAGGACCCCTGTCTTGTGGGAGATTGGTTTATCTGATTTGCTTCCAAATGGGATAAATACTTAAGTCTTGAGGCCCAGAAGAGTGAGTTTTGCAAAAGGGAGGAAGGAGAAAAAATCTGAAGAGGAACTAGAATCTCGGTGGGCAGAGCCCAGGACTCTGTGTTTAACCTGCTAATCAGACAGGTGTAGGTTTAGGCACTACTGCTACTGAGTGTGCTGTCCCAGGACTGGGGCAGGAGGGAGGGAGAGAGGGAGGAGCCTGCTGCCCTCTCCAGCCCCACAGGCTGGCGGATACCCCACCCTTCACAGTGGGTCAAAGCCAGGTCGCTGTGCCCCAAGCCTCAGCCAGATCATCCCACCAAAACCTGATGGAGGGTACTCCAAAGTCCAAAACAAAACAAAACTAACAAACAACCAAGTCCAGGAAACCACCCAGCTAGGGCTGGACCTAAGAGAAAGCCTCCTTTGGGGTCCTGGTGTCCACATTCTGACATTCCTCCATGGTTTTCCACGTTCTGTGGTAAATTGACGAGCTCATTCTTCCCTCCCAGCAAAGGGCTAGTGTCTCCCTGACAGTGGAGACTGTTGAAAGGGACCTGGTCCTGTCTGCCTTAGGTGCTTTCCAAGCAAAGAGGCGTTTGCAACTGAGTCAGCAAACACCTACGGACCCCACTGACCCCACTGACCTGAGCTGGCAGTGTTTGCCTGGCCGACCCTGCCCCCATCTCGACATTCTCCTCAAAGGATTTACTTTTTAGGGATGGTGAGAGGAGAAGGGGAGGAGCCTGCAGTTGGGGGAAGAAGCCTCCTCCAGCCCCCACGGCTTCATCAATATCCGGATTTACTTAAGAACCTGTTTCTTGACACAGGCCCTGTCCCAGCCAAGACAAATGCAAATTGTAAGTCGTGTTGATCTCCTGCTTCCTTGGGGGGTTGTGAGTTTATGCAGCAGTGGCTCCGTGACTCCAAGACTGGGGATGTGAGTGAGATACCTGCTTGGCTCTGTCTTTTCTGTCTGTGGGGCAGAGGTGACAGGGGAGTTGTCCCCTCCTCCCCAGCAGTCTCTGGGCAGGGATTCTTAGCCCTGTCAGTGTTTTTGTTCAAGTGTATCCATTTATCCAAATTGTACAGTTTAAGATTCATTGGATTTCAGTATATACAAATTTTACCCTAAAAAAGCTATAAATATGTAACTCCAAGCAGAGAGGAGTAGATGGAGGGAAATGAGCAGGAAAGGCAGACATTGATCAGTATTGAAGCTGGGCGATAGGTACATGGGGGCAGTCCTTATATCCTGGTTTTTCAAAATACATATATTTGAAATTTATCATAATAAAAAGTTTGTTTTTTTTAAAGACTCAGAAATGTTTGTTCTTTCTTAGAAATCTCTCTTCTTGATCAGGGATCTTAAAGAAACTCCATTCTTCATCCTAGTAATCCCATCTGAGGGAATCTATCCAAAGGAAATAACCTGTGGCACATAGAAAGTTTCATTGTAGCACTATTCAAAATAAGGAAAAACTGGACAAAAATCAATGTGTAACAGTAGGAGAATGGTTAGAGAAACTATGGCCCAAACCATTAAAGATAGAGCTTGTGACTTAAAATGTAAAAATAAAATAAAAAAAATAACGGTCAGAATACAAAAGCACACACCATATGATCTTCATCATTTTGTTGTTAAAAACCTATACACGTGTAGAGTAAAAGAACCTGGAAAGAAATACAATAAAATGTTATAGGTAGCGATCCCTGCTTGGTGGGTTTATGGCAGGTATTTATTTTATTTTTTAATTCTAGCCTGTATTTTCATCTTTTCTAGAATTAACGTGCATTCGTTTGATAATTATTTTAAAGACCGAGATGTGCCATTTTGAAGGAAAGGCAAACAGGTGAAAGAAAGGACAGATTTCCATGCAAGTGCCAGCTGTAAAATAAGCTACTAGAACCGGGAGGAATCTTAGAAATTAGAAATTGCCCAAGTCCAATTTTTTCATTTTACAGATGAGAAGACTGAGACTCACTCAGAAGGCCCAAATGACCTGCTGACCCTACTGAGCCTCACTTCCCCGAGGGCCTTTTCCTGCCCCATCCTTCCCTTACTTCCCCCCATCTCAGGTCCCTCCCACATCCCATCTCCCACTTTGCCCCAGGGGAGCATCTAATGGGCTTCATGTGGGCATGTGTCCATGCCTTCGCAGAGGAGCACTGGGCCCCCCAAACTGAATATATAAGGAAGGGGGGAATGCATCCTCCCAGAGAGGCTCTGCTGCCAGAGGAGGGGGCAGTGGATGCTGGGCAGGCAAAAAACAACAGCTGTCCACGACAGGGAAATCCTCCAATGAGGTTTAAAGTCCCTTTCAGCGCCCCCATTCCACACGTCCCTGAGACTCTTTCCTCCGTTTGCAAAGTTCTTTTATACCCTTGTCTTTCTTCCCAAGTTTTCGGCAGCTTGAGAGCCAGTGCTGGCCCCAGCCACACTCTGCAGGTGGGACTGGCACTGAAGCAGGCTGACCTCAACAACGGCAGCCTGGACCAGCTCTCAACTCAGATTGCCTGGGTTCAGTCCTAGCTTGGCAATCTCCTGGCTGTGTGACCTTGGGCAAATGACTTCATCTCTCCATGCCTTGGTTTTTCCATCTGTAAAGTGGTACAATAAAAATAGTTCCTACTTCATTAGGTTGTTTTGAAGATTAAAACCCTACCGTGCTATGTGTGTGACCTGCATCATCTTATTTATGCTCACAACTGACCTACAGCACCCTGGAGGAAGGGACCCCCTTTAGGGGAGGATCAGCCCCAGGACAGGGCATATCATCTAGCACGCATCTCTTTGCCACCAGCTCATCAGTTTACATCTTCTATGTTTTCCACAGTGAATAGCAACCAAAGGCCTCTCTAGCAGCCAATCTACAGATTACGACCAATCCTTAATCTATTTTTTTAATAATTTAAAAAACGAAGATATATTACTTTGAAAAAACGGGGGTGGTGGTGGTGTGAGGGGGAAGTGGGAGGAAGGATACATTTCCATCTGCGTACCATCCTGACTTGGCATTTACATATTTTATCACTTCAGCAATCCACTCAATACCTAGACAGCCAGGATGAAAAGCACTGTGGGTCTGAGTAAATCCTTCCTTTTCTGGAGCCAAAGATTAGCTCAGTATTTGGCAAAGCAGATTCCAACTTTAGGGGGTTTTTTCTCTTCTTTCTCATGTTCCCCAGGAGCATTGCATGTAGCTGGGTAATTTAAAGGAAGGCAGGTTAACTGAGGTGCCTGCCCCTCATTTCCAAAGCCACCCCTTCTTTCCCTGACGAGCAGGCAGTAGCCACTGCCTGCAATGTCCCATTTAAAGTTGTGATCTGCCTGCATGTCACATCACTCACTGTGCACGGGGAGTGCAAGGAGTTGTGTGCTGGACATAGGTACTGAATACACTTGTGCGACTTCTTTGTGACTCTGCATATTATGCTGACTACACACTTTCAAAGACAGATCACTAGGTAAACTAAGGTACTGCCGGGGCATTGATTTGTTCACAGAATGAACTTGAGGAGTGTTGCCAGTTATGTCTCTGATTTAACTGTCTACGCTTATGTCTTGAATGCTGAGAGCTCAAGGTGTAGTTTAGATCTGAAGCAAGTGCAGCAGGGCCAGCCACCTTGGATGGTATAAATATCCCCAAGTGACACGAAGTACATCAGCAATGTTAAAAGGGAAATTTTCTAATGCTGGAAAAACCACCATTTTCCCAGCAAACCTCCCACCTGGGTGGATCCCTGGGGATACCTATTGAAAGACTATTAAAAGAAAGGGAAATGAAAATAAAGAAATAAAAAGAAATGGGCCTGACCCACGTGTCTCTAAAAGGCCAAATGCAGTCATCGTGAACTCAAATTGTCTGCTCGAACAGATTAGATATTTTAACACCAACTCTCAGGGCTCAGAAGTGAGCCTGGGTGCTGGCAGACAATCATCTCTGTCTTATTTAATTTTTAAATTTAGCTGTTAAATTTGGCCCAGCGTGAGTTTGTGTTTGATTCGACGCATGAGGATGGAGCATTCCTAGTGGGAAGGCCTGGGTTCTCGCTCAATGACTTGTTAGCTGTGCAACCTTGGACGAAACATTTCGCCCGATTGAGAGTGTGTTCTCATCTGTATAATGAAGGGAACAACGCTTGCTTTGCTTGACTTATGGGGAGATTAAAGGTCAAGTGGGACAGGGTTCAGAAACTGCGAAAGCACTATGCAAGTCACTGGCATAATTATTTTCACAGGCAGAACACCGACCCTCTCTGCCCGATTCCCTCAGTTCTCCATTAAATTCATACGGTGGATTTTACCCCTCATTCTGGCAGCAAAACCCTTTGGAGACTATCATTTTTAGACCTGGAATTGATATATGTGTAGTTGCCCTATTTATCTCATCAGTCCTCTGAGATGAGGAAAAGACTGGAATTATGAGGAAAAATAGACCTAGAGAGATGTTATCTCTGGGACACACTGAATTCCCATACTGGTGTTCTTTCTTTCCTAGATGGCACTACATCTAAATGCAAAGCCAAAGATTCTCATCAAAAGTGAGGATCACGGTTCCCCAAATTGTCCCCTTCTCCTCTGTATCTTCTCCCTCTGGATGAAAGTGCTGGGCTTAGGTGTTGCTGTCCTGAGCCACTGCGGGCACAACACCAGTCCCTCTAAGTGCTGGGCATACAATATGCATTTGGTCAATATTTATAATAAAGGAAAATAAAAACGGAGCTCTAACATTGTTCTCTTACCGGTCTAAGTGTCTTAAACTACAGATCAAAAGACATGTTGATCGTATTTCCACAAATCTGAGCTGCCACTGCTTCGAAGACACACCATTTGTTATGTACCACAAAGAAAGAAAAGGCTCTATCAGTTAAGATATGACACAGTGCTTCCTCACTGTCTCAGTTATAACCTAAGCATCTCGATTTCACAGATGTTAAAATGTGAAAGAAATAGGCATCTTAGTATAGATGAAATGCAGTTTAACTCTTCCAAAAGGTAAATGCTTCTCCTTTTGGTTCTGATGCATTCTTAGATTAACTGTCTCATTTTCAGTCTCAGTCCTGCATTATACATGTTATGCAATCATGCTTTTCATATGGGTTGAAAAGGGAATATTAAATCTATTTTTCTTATGGATCCAATAATACAAAGTTCTGCACTTAAATATAGTTTTAGTGCAGATTGTAAAATACTTGTCAGAGCCAAAATCACATTAATTCTGTGGCATATTGTTTATTACAAGATTTAAGAGTAAGAAATGTTCAGGGGCATTTGGCAAGTCTATTGTGTCTTGTTTCTCCCAAGTAGTGCCTTTTATTGTTTCTGTTGTCCTATTTATTGCTTGTTGTGGCTGTTTTGTGGTAGTTATTTAGTTTATTCTTAGTCCAGGTAAAGCAACTGAACTATGAGTTTCACACTGCCCAGAGAAATTAGGCATCTAGAGATGCACTTGATGAGGGAGCATCACCTGCTTGGGCTAAACATGACCTTTTCATAAAGTGCGAGGGGGGAATGCCTTGTTTTCTCTGGGCAGAAGGAAGCATGAAGAACACAAGATGAAAGAAATATAGCTTCCGTGATAATTCTTCGTACATTTTTCATGGACCAGTCCTTGCTCATAAATTCTACAGTCTGGGATAAGAAAAACTCTCCCTATTTCTAGCCTGTTCTTTAGTTACCTTCCCACATTCCTCTGGCCTATCAGGAGGCATTATTTATACACAATAGCAAAGAGAGTCACGCAAAGAAAATAAAAAAAGTTTTCTGAGGAGGAGACCATGGCTGGGTGGAGAAGAATGGTCCAAATAAGTGTAGCTCCCATGATGCCTTGCTCCCCACTGGGTCCCAGGCCCCCTTGCTGTATTGATGAGTGTTAGTAGCCATCGTATTGGGCAGGAAGTAGGCTGAGTGGGAAGCTGGTATGGTTGTACTGGTTGATCACCGCTAATGCACATTTCGCCCTTGTTCGCTCCCCTGCAGTCTGAGTACCACTACGAGTACACCGCGTGTGACAGCACAGGCTCCAGGTGGAGGGTCGCCGTACCACACATCCCAGGACTGTGCACCAGCCTCCCTGACCCCGTCAAGGGCACCAAGTGCTGTAAGCAGCCATCCTGCTCCAGGGCCGCCCTGCTACTCAGCTTTGGCTTCCGCCCCAAGCCTCCTGCCATCCAAGCGAGGCCCTTCCTGACAGTGCAGCCACTTTAAGGAATCAGACCTTCCCCCCAGTTAGGCCCATCCGGAACCCTTTAGAAATGTGATTTCTGGGTATCGGAATTTGCTTTTATTTTAATTTTTTAATTTAAATCCCTTCAGGGTATGAAGCGTAAGTATTCCAGTTGTGGGCCACTCAGATACGTTTTTCAATTTGCATTCATTTTCTTTCTTTGCCTGTACATTTCTCTCCAGTCTTCACTCATCAGCCACGACCAGTCATTAGGCAAGACTGTGATTTACTTCCGTTCTTGAAAAGGGAGCCAGAGCAGATGAATTTCTGCAGAGACAGACCTTTCAAATGCACTGGGCATCACTTCAGGGAAGAGAATCTTCCCCAAGGGTGGAGCTGACTGTGCAATCAGCAAGGCAGTGACTTGCCTGCAACTCCTATCCCCACCTCTGTGACTCAGTGTCAGGACTTTCCTACAATAGGCAGCTCATTCCCTTGCACTGTTCTTTTTATAAATACAAAGGGGATAAGAATACAAAGCAGGGCCTAGAATCAAGGGCCACTTGAAGATGTGGAAAGGAGATTGAAGGCATTTTAATTCTAAAATAAGCTTAGCACAGTGCTTGGTTCAGTAGGTGAGTAAATACTTGTTAAATTAATGGGTGGATATTGCTATGATCTGAGCAGAACTGAGGTGTGACTAATGGAAACAAATGAGCCATCTTCAGTCAACTTGGCCAACATATTGAGCTCCCCCTATGTGCCCATGCTGTGTGAGCCACAAAGATAAGGAAGGCACAGTCTCTGCCTTCAGAAGCTCACAGCCTGGTGGAAAGAGCAGACATTCATTTATTCATTCATTTTTTTCAGCAAAACCTTTATGGAGCTCCTGCTCCATCTGTCAGTCACTGAGCCACCGTCTCGAGGAGCTCAGAGCCTAGTGGGAGGCACACATCAGTATATGTTAATATGAGGTGAAAAAGAATGGGAGTTTTGGATGCTGAGGGATCAGGAACAGCTGGGAGAACCACCTGAGGAAAATTTAGAAGGGAAAGAGCACCAGACACATTCAGGGAAGAATATGTGGTCTGGGGTGGAGGCAGCACAGGGAAGGTGACGGATGCAGGTGGAGAAAGGTCTGTAGTGGGAGACCTGGAAAGTTGGTTGGGGGAAAATTTTGGAAGACTGAATGCCAGGCTGAGAGCTTAATTCTATAATCAAAGGGGAGTGCCTGGGTAGCTTTTAAATGACAGGAGTAATCATGCCTATCCGTGTTTTAGAATGATACTTCGGACCACAGAATGAGCACACACTAGAAACAGGGAACTATCGATAGTGAGGAGGACACTGCCCAGGCTGAGCTGACAGGTCATGAGAATCCCAACCAGCATGGTGGCAGTGGGATCAGGAAGGAGGAGACGGAGGCCAGAGACTCAAGGGGAACCCTCAAGGCTGTAGGGCCGGGCACCATTCTAGGGGTTCGCACAGGAGACCGGCGTGTCCTTGTCACTGAGAGCTCTCAGTATGGCGGAATGAGAATGATAGGGACAAGCCCAAGTCCTGCAGTGAGACAGACCTTCCACGGCCCTAAGTCCTTTTTTAATAACAGCTTTATTGAGATATAATTTACATGTCACAAAATTCATGCTTTTAAGGTATAAAATTCACTGGTTTTTAGAATATTCAGTTGCATAACCATCAGTGTGCTATCTAAACTCAGAACATTTCCATCACCCCCAAAAAGAAGCATCAAATCCATTAGCAGTCTCTCCCCATGCCCCTCCCCATGTCCCTGGCACCACAAAGCCACTGTCTGTCTCTGTGGCTTTGCCTAGCTGGACATTCCATGGACGTGCCATGGCTCTAAATCTCAGTGGGCCAATTGCCTCGCTCCCAATCCTCTGCTCCTCCCTTTAGGATGCCCACAACCCTCCCACTTCTCCTGCAGCAGCAGCGCCCTTGTACCTGCTCTGTGTTCCAGCCTTTTCTTGCAAAGCGGGGGAGTTTCTGGACATGAAGGACCAATCGTGTAAGCCGTGTGCAGAGGGCCGCTACTCCCTGGGCACAGGCATCCGGTTCGACGAGTGGGACGAGCTGCCCCATGGCTTTGCCAGCCTCTCAGCCAACATGGAGATTGAGGACAGCACCACTGAGTCTACGGAGAACTGCACTTCGTGAGTTACCCTTCTCCCCAGCTCTCCTACCCCCTAAGCTCCCTCTTCCCCATATTGGGGGAGGAGCTGCAGGGAACACTCAACAGCCTCCTCTCCTGCTCCTCAAGCTGGGCAGGGAGGATGGAGAAGAGGGAGCCAAGCTGCCAGGGTGAGGGCTGGAGCAGGTCCCCACAGGACTGCTGGATGTGACATCCACCTAAGATTACTAGTGATGGTCACACATGTGTGACAGGCGAAAAACATGGGGAACTAGAAAGAGGTGGGTAAGATGGACAAGGGTGAAATGGCACAGCCCATTGAAAAGAAAATCCAACTGGATTGCCACCACGGGATTCTGGATCAGCTAACAACCCTCCTCAACCTGACTGCAACACAATGTATAAAGCACTGGCTCTCTTCCCAGCTTTGCTGCTGATTTATACAACTGGTCTACCAAATCTGAGTTCATAGGTTTGGTGGGGGTAGAGTAGGCCAGAGCTTTGGTCAGTGGTGGTTGATAGCTTTCAAACCTTTTGAGACTCTGGTGACCAGAAAATTGTCCAGCTCAGAAGATATTTTCAGTCATTGGAAAGCTTAGCCCAGGCTGCTTGGAGAACTGGTAGGCTCTCCTTCTCACATCTTTGGATGCATAATTCCAGGGATAGGAAGTAAATGATATGTCTCCTATAGTTCAGACACTATTCTGGATGTTTGGCCTGTATGATTTTCTATACTTCTTGCAAGAACCCTGTGAAATAAGTATGATTGCTCCCATTACACAGAAGAAGAACTGGAGACTCAGCGACAGTAAGTGAATTGTCCTTAGTTACCCAGCTTACAACTAGTGAGACTGGAATTCACACCCAGCCCCAAGCTTTCTCCTGCCCCCAACTGCCACCTTGAAATAATTTAGTGTGTGCAAGGCAATATTGGGTCCTAGGGAGGAAAAGTGGGGAGGGATGCATAGATGTAAAAGACTACTGTCCACTGCTTTTTATTAAATATTGACAAAGAATGCAGGAGGGAAGTGTTGTACATACATGAACATTTCTCTTGTACCCAAACAACCAAAAGGATAAAATGGGGTTAATAAGTGTATTACACTTGGATTTCTAAAACTTATACTTAGTTCCCACACTTAAGTCTCCCACAAGGACCATCTCAGAGCCAGGCAGCAGGCACTTAACAGTCCCATTTTAATGTTATGTTAGAGTTCGATGTTATGTGTCAAAATCATTAGCGTGACAGCACTGGCATCGGGGGTAAAGCCAGGGAGGATTAAAGCTGGAAGGAGAGGGAATGTGTAGGTGAAGACCACAAACCCCCATTTGTGTCCTAACAGGGAATGGGATTGACCTGGCCAATGTGCAGGTCTGGCTCACTCACTTCCTACCTGGGGAAAGAAAGGGGCTGCTCTCTGGGAACTGCACTCCGAGTCCAGAAATCATTACCTGTCAGCAGGGCAGGACGTGCGCCCATTAATAACTATTTGCATTTCCATGGCACAGATCCTGAAGGGGCTGGATCTCAAAGTGTCCACGACATCCCTGGGAGGGGGAGGGATGTTTCTCCTCTGTAGAAATGGGGAGGAGATGGCCACCTAGAGAGGTCTTGTGATTTCCCCACCGCTGCTCAGAAAGGCGATCATTGAGCTGGTACCAAGATACCAAGCATCTGGTATTTACCTGAATCCACGCCCGCTGCCTCCAACCTAACCCAAGCCAGGACCCTGCTCCCCCTTCTGCCCCTAGGCCTCCCAGCTAGTCCCTGCTTCCACTGCAGCCTCCTCCTCCAAGCCACTCAGTAGCCAGACGGATCGTCTGAAAACGCAGTTCCAACCACAGTACTTGCCTGCTCAAAATCCTAGATCTATGAGTTCCCATTGGTCATGGAAATAAAATCCAATAAATAAATTTAAAATAATAAAATAAAATAATAAATAAAATGCCATGGCATCATGGTTATTACTACATGATTAATTGTGCGATTAGTTAAGTATCTGTCCCCTCGACTACAAATAGAATTCAAGCTCCAAGAGGGAGGGGGTCAGGCCTGTCTTGTTTTCTGCTGCATCTCCAGCATCTAACACCCGGCAAAACGTTGACATGAAATAAGCAACTGGGAACAAAACAAGCAAAGCCATGGAATTTCCAAGGCAAGATGCTGAGCCTTCAGGGGTGGGTCGTCTTTGGTTCCCGGATAAGTGTCCCAGGAACTAAGGTGCTAGAAACAGTTCTCAGATGCAAGACTGGGATAAGTAAGAGGGAAAAGGAGTCAAGAGGGAGTGAAGGAGAAAGGATGTCATATGTTAGTGGAGAAGGATAGCCACCCAAGTACTGTGAAGGTGACACAAGAATGAGAGGAAGACAGGTGTAAACATCACAAAGGGTCTCGAACATGGGAAGCTTCTCAGTTTCCCTGTACAGTTTCTCCTTTCGAACCTGAACTTAGGAAACAGGGTTACACAGCATGGGCTTGGCAGGGTGTCTGGATGGCCCCCACGTGACCACTCCTCTTAGAAAACTCGCTTCCCTTTCCATGGTAAAGCAAAGCAGGCATAGGCCGAGCACAGCTCCGTGACCGTGAGCACGTTTCCTAATCACTTCCATGCCTCAGTTTCCTCACAGTAAAAAATAGTACTCTTTTTATAGGCTGTGGTAAGGATTAAGCGAGTTGATACGTGTAAAAAATTTGGAGCAATGCCTGGCACCGGAAGTCAATCAGGACGTGTTGTGATTATTGAACGCGAAATGATCTTCACCAGGGAGAGCTCTGAGAAACATCAGAATTGTAATGCATTTCGCAAATGTAACCCACTTATGGCATCCTTTTCATTATTCATCCATCCTCAGGAGTTATTTATAGCTGATTCTGGGGAATGTATCAGCATTAAGTGTTGTCTCTTTTAACAGGAGAAATCAATACCATTAGGTTAGCTGGGTGTCTTGGAGGAGCTCAGCTTAGGGATTTTGGATGCTTCCATTTGAGAATAACGCTAACTGTTGAAGAGCAGGAAGTACCATGTTATTCTGACAAACACAGGGGAGGTGGGGGAAAGTGGACTAATCTGAGGTGCCTTAACTGACCATTATTAATAGCTGAAGACTTGGGCTGGTTTCAAGCAAAACAGTGAAATAGTGGGATTGTCTTTGATCACCCACTTCCCACCTTCATCTGTTTAATCCTCTGAGTCCCTCCTATGGGCCACACCCAGGGCTTCGTGCTAGGGATACAACAGTGAGCGAGACAAGTCTGGGCTCTGCCCTCCTTAGCACCTACAAACCAGTCAGGAAGACAGACAATAATCAGAAGAGGAAACCAAATTGCAAACAAACGTGAAAAAAAAAAACGGTGTGCAACCTCACTAACAATCAAGGGAACAAGATTTACAGCCCAATGAGACAACATCTCCTACCACATCAAATTGGAAACTATTTTAAAGTCTGACCATTCCAAGCAGGCGGAGGATGTGGAGCAACAGCAATTCTCCTCCACTGCCTGTGGGTGTGAACTGATGCAACCACGTGGGACAACAAAGTAGCAGTAGGTGGTAAAGCCGGAGGCCCACATACCCTCTAACCCGGCAGGCAGGTCTACTCCCAGGCATGGCACTCAGATGTGTATCAGGAGACAGGAGGAGAATGTTCCTAACAAAGCATGTACATAGCAAAAAACTGGAAACAATCAAAATGCCCACCAATAAGCAAGGCATAGATAAATACAGGAGAGCCATACAAAGCAGTATTACGTAGTAGTACAAATGAGAGAAGAGCCACATGTGTGAATATGGGGGAATCCCACAATCACGTTGAAACAAACAAACAAAAAGCAATTTCCGAACACATGATTATGATGCCATTTACCTAAAGCTTAACAACATGCAAAGCCCTGTCATGCACTGTGTTGTCTAGAGACACACACATAGCTAGTAAAGGACCGAGCACCACATGGGGATATTAAGCCCCAAATTCAGGGGAAAGTGGTCCCTTGGCAGCAGGGACAGGAGCGTGCGATAGGAAGGGGGTTGAGATGAGTCAGGGCTACACCTAGGCTTTGGCTGTGTCATTCTTAAGCAGAGTGATGAGTCTGAAATATCTCATAATATATTTAAATGAAATGGAGTAGGATCACGGTTATGAGAAGGGAAGCAGTGAAAGCTAAGGGCATACCTAGTACGGTCAGGTAAAGAGTCAAGGACTTTGCAGATTAGGTGGCATTTATTCTAAGACATGAGTTAGAATTAAACAGCAGGGTGAGGAGGAAATTTGTTCCAGGAAGAGGGTCTGGCATGTGGGAAGACCCAGGGTGAGAGAAAGTTTGGCAGAGAAACTGCAAGAAATTCTCTGGGGCTGGAGTATAGAGAAGCGGGAGGAACCTGTACCCTATGCTAAGGGCAGTCACAGGGGGTTTAAGCAGGGATGTGGCACGGTGAGAGTTTTGTTCTGGAGGGTCTCTCCAGCCACAGTGTGAAAGGGTTTGGAGGAGGCAGGATGGATGTGGGAAGGTGAGTCAGGGAGTCAGTTCTGAGCTGGGGGTGGGGGGGAGGAATACAGAGAGCCTCTGGGCAGGGTGGACAGAGTTGAAAGATATTTAAAAAATAAAATCAACATGCCTTCCCCATGCCATAAAAACCAGGTACTTATAGCATCTAAAGTAGACATGTCCAGAAAACCAGGTGAAGTAGACTGGATGGACTTCTGAGCTCTGAACAGCCGTATCTACTGAGTTCTTTGACAGCTTTGGAGTTAGGCAGACCTGGGTTTGAATCTCAGCCCGGCCGCTTGCTGGCTGCATGATTGGGCAGGATACTGGCCAAGCCTCCGTTTGGTCATCCCTTCAATGGGGGAGAAAATTGCACTTCCTCTTATCAAAGGAAAGAAATCACAAGGCAGTTTAACACCTGAGAGCTAACAAGCAACCAATAAATGTAATCCACCCCCAAACCTCACCTGCCATCTATCTTCTGGGTAGTTCTGCATGATGTGGGGGCACACCTCTTGATGGCTGCACCCCCAGCTCCTTAATCTGGAGGTCATTCTTCCCTGAGCGTTTTCAGGTCTAAGCTTCCACTGGTGAATCACAAATCTGGAATTCCCCCCAGAGACCTAGCAGGACGCGAGACCTGCACATCACAGGAAGCCTGGTGGATCGTGCCCCTGATGGTGAACTTGGCTCCTGTTCCAACCCACAGGTCCAAGTGGGCTCCCCTGGGCGACTACATTGCCTCCAACACAGATGAATGCACGGCCACGCTGATGTACGCTGTCAACCTGAAGCAGTCGGGCTCTGTCACCTTCGAATACTACTACCCAGACTCCAGCATCATCTTTGAGTTTTTTGTAAGCCCCTGGCCAAGGTGGGGGTGGGGGTGGGTGGGAGGTAAAGACACTCCAGGGCTCAAGTTTGTTTTTTTTTGAAGGAATCACAAGCTAGTCTTGCTTGGGAAATTTCCATAGTTGTTTTCCCTCTGGAGAGAACTGTGGCAAAATGAGCTGAAGCTTCAAGAGGTGAGGGACTCTCATGGGGAAGAGTAGAATGTGAGAGATCCTAGAGGTTTTGCTCTGCTCAGGTGTGAAAACAGCATGTAACCCCTTCTGAGTTACAAGTGATTTCTTTGGTGTTAATGCCCTGACGTTTTGTGTGTATGACTAGCTTCTACCTTACTTCAAGGCTCGTGTGTTCTGAGCCCCAGTCCTAAAGAAAGTTGGCAACTCTTCTCCCATAAGAAGGGGCCTCTAGAAGACTGCTGCAGCATGGGGTAATGAACCCATTTCCTTAGAAGGCTGAGACTCTGACCCCAAACTCCTGCTGCCTCAGGTTCAGAATGACCAGTGCCAGCCCAATGCAGATGACTCGAGGTGGATGAAAACCACAGAGAAAGGGTGGGAATTGCACAGTGTGAGTATCCACCTTCTTAGAGCCTTTCCTGGAGACACCAGCCTTTCCTAGAATCCCAGAGAGGGATCAGAGGGCTTTCCTCTAGTAGGTGCTTCCTCCCAGCATGGGCTTCCACCCCTCTCTCCCTAGAGAGCAGGGGTCTGACATGATAAGGATACTATAATTTCTCTGCCTTTGACTTGACAGAATATGGGTGGGGATGGACTTGTTCCTATGATTTGACTCCAAGGACCAGCAGCTTTCCAGCTTTAAGGGCAGGTCTTCTGGGGATGGGGCATGGGGAACTAGAATCAAAGAATGAGGGGATTCTAGTCACCCTAGGTCCTTTCAGGTCCCTTCATTGGTCTCACCATAGAGATGCTCATGGTATATATGACTGAGGGAGAAGCAGAAGAGGGTGGGAGAAGGTTGTAGAGGAGCCTTAGGAGGAGAGAGGAGCTATGGCAAGATGGGAGCTATGGCAAGATGGGCAAACCTGAAGAAGTTGAGGAGGAGGATCAGAACAGGTGCTGCCATGCAGACTATAAGAGGCGGCATCCCAACAAGAAGCTAATACAGTGGATTACGGAATCTGTTTCTGAGATGGAACTAACTCTTCCTATTGGTGGTTTTTAGGTTGAGCTAAATCGAGGCAATAATGTCCTCTATTGGAGAACCACAGCCTTCTCAGTCTGGTCCAAAGTTTCCAAGCCTGTACTGATGAGGAACATTGCCATAACTGGTACAGAGAACAGGGCTGGGGCTGGGGTCTACTGCTGAATTTCTGACCCTGGGACTGTGGGGAGGGTGGGGGTCAGTCCCCAGGGGACTCAGTCTCTAGGCTCAATTTTTGCTTTTCTATGTTGTTCTTCTTCCCTAGGGGTGGCGTACACTTCAGAATGTTTCCCCTGCAAACCCGGCACGTACGCAGACAAGCAGGGCTCCTCTTTCTGCAAACTTTGTCCAGCCAACACTTATTCAAATAAGGGAGAAACTTCTTGCCACCAGTGTGACCCTGACAAATACTCAGGTGATGTTTCAGAAACAGGAAGTAGAGCGGTCCTTCTGGTCAAGCACAAGACTAATAATCTTTTAAAATTATCTATATTCAGAACATACAGAATTCCAATCTCAATGTAGCTTCTCCTTTATATCCTTAGTTACAGGAATTCTGTTCAGCTAGTCTCCAGATGGTTCTCTAGGTTGACTGTTCTGTAATTTACTTTTAATTCTAATGTGGTCACAGGAGGAGGGAGGTAAGCACAGCATTTACCTCCCTCTGCCATCTTGCCCCAGGCCCAAGACTGGTAATTCTTTTTTTTTTTTTTTTAATTCATTTTTATTGTTAGACTTATTGGGGTGACATCTGTTAGCAAGGATTACATAGGTTTCAGGCTTACAGTTCTACAGTGCATTGTCAACTTGTTGTATAATAATTTCACCACCTAATGTGACTTCTCTTTAAGACTGGTAATTCTTAAACCCTTGCTTTCTGGACCCTGGAAGAGCCTTGCCAACCCACATTCCACCACTCTGGAAATAAAAACGAAATCACTCCATAGGTATTTATTGAGCCTCTACTATCTGCCAGGCCCTATTCTAGGTGCTTGGAATATGTCAGTGAACAAAATAGACCAAGATCCCTGTCTTCATGGAAATTATATTCTGGAGAGGAAAAGACAGACAATAAACAATAACTATAATAATAAATATAGAAAAGTTTGTACCGTATGTTAGACAGTAAAAGGAGCATGGTGCCATGGCAAAAAGATCAAGCAACTGAGGGTTAGAAGAGCTAGGAAAAGGGGGTTCCCTGGTGGTGTAGTGGCTAGGCTTTGGCACTCTCAACACCACGGCCTGGGTTCAATTCCCAGCCAGGGAACCACCAAAAAAAAAAAAAAAAAAAAAAAAAAAAGAGAGTGAGAGAGAGAACTAGAAAAAGTGGTTGCAAGCCTCTTTTTTTTTTAGCAGTAAATTTTTTAAATGAAACTGTGTACAGTATAGGATTATAATTACAAATAATATGAGAGCTGTCCAGAAAAAATCCAGCCATAAATGCTTCTATGTTTCTTCTTACATGACTGGAGACTTTCCAGACAGCCCTCGTATAGTAAATTAGAGCTATACATTTTAATTTATAACATTATTGAAGTTAATCTAGCAGAGCCATAAGGCTATGTTAATAAGCACAACATTTTGATAGCAAGGGCTAAAGATGGAACTTAGAATCTGTTATCAGCCTGAGCATCCACTGAATTCAAAGTAGCTCCTTTTAGGAAATCCAGGGTTCCTTGGAACACAGTTTGAAAACCACTGTTCTAAGAGGGCAACTGGAAGCAGCCTATTTCTGCAGTCTCTGGACAGCTTCCCAACGCATCCCAACTTGAGACACATAACCTAGTCATTTGAGGGGGGTCTCAGGGGCAGCAGGGTTCTGGTGTAAGGTGGGCAGTGCTCCCAGGGGGCCCTCTGCTCAGGCAGTCCAGGGGCTGGCAAGGGGCCCAATCTCTAAGATAGGTTCTGAGCAAACTCAAAGGGAAAGAGAAAGTCCCTTCTCTTCCCCAGGAAACACTCCTAAGTATTCCATCTTTCCTTTCTTACACAGAACCATAAACTAACCCAGCTCCAGGCCCCCTCTCTCTCAAGCAGACCTCCCATCCCTACACAGACACACTCACCCTTCACACAGGTGTTACAGTACGTGTTTGCTCAGCCAAGTCCAGCCGCCGACCTTGTGAACTGCTTATTTTAACAAAAATCCTACTTACCTACAAGACCTTGCCAAATGAGTATAGGTTTCAACAAGAACAGGAATGTTCAGATCTCCAGAGAGGTTCTTATCTATGTCTAAATTCCTGTTTTTCCACTTGAATTCTTATTCCTCTTCCCTTCTCTAACAATGGCAGCCTTTGTTATTTGTCAGTCTAATTCTCCAGCTCCCTTTCCAGTCCAGCTGTTGTACAAGGGTTTGAATGACAAGGTGGTTCTGAAAAAACTGCCCAGAGTATTTTCATCAGCTCGATTTTTTATCCAGAGTGCTGTTATGAACGTGTTAGGTTGGGAATCTGAATTCTTGGAGTCTATTCTCCTTCTGCCACCCATTTCTCAACCCACCCCTCTGACTGGGGAGTAAGTTTTTACTATGAAGAGCATGGTCAGCTTGGTCACCACCTCACCAGCTAGGGGTACAAAGGGAGTCACATTTCTTTGGGATTTGACTTTTCCAGAACAGTGTCAGTGGGAAACTGGGAAAATGCAGAGAGAGTCTGGTGAGAGCCTGTGAGGGAGTGTGCATGAAGGGACAGAAGACACTGTGATCATTCATTCATTTACAAGTAAGTTGAGTGCCTGCTGGATGCCAGGGCTTGAGCTTGGTGCTGAGGTTAGAGCTGGTGCCTGCCTTCCGGCTTATGTTGAACAGTGGACATAAGATGGACACGCCTAAGTGTAGTAACTTGTTGGCGCAGGGGGTGCTGGGACAGGGGCACTGAGAGTAGTGTGTGATAGAGGCAGAGTAGAGAAGTGGTCGGTCCTCTCTGGGGAGGGAGGAAAGGCTTCACCAGCTGTGGTCTTGAGAGATGAGCTGAATCCTGAAAGATGAGTTGGTGATTTCATGGGGGTGGGACTTTCTAGAAGCGTGAGCCAAAGCCGGAAGGCTCGGAGAACTTTGAGTAACTAGCATGGCTAGAGTTCATTTGGAGAGAAGTCACATCCAAGGCTGAGAGGTGGACGAGGAGCTGATTATGGATTAGTCCTGTGCCATTGCTCAAAAATGGGATTTGATCCTTTCAGCAATGGAGGCCATTAAAGAATTTTAAGCTGGGAGTGACCTGACCTGGCTTGCGCTTTTGAAAGATCACTCTGGCTGCCGTTTGGAAAATGGATGAGGAAAGCAATGGCTGGGTGGGGGCAGGGGGAGTTGGAACCCCCAATGTAAGTTTTATAGGCTTGCAGTTTTGCCCAGGGCCAATCCTACAGGGATCACTTTTCACTCTCTCACCAAACATCGAAGAGGCCCATCTTTCAAATTTGAACTTGATGAGTACCCTGACTTAAAGACTGTATTGAAACCCGAGCCAGGAAAGTGGGGTCTGTCTCAGCGTTTGGGTTAATTATTTATTAAAACCACCTTAGCAGTTGTCACTATGTAAGCAGCTGGGCCATTTCTGCTGCAACCTGGAGCCAGGGTGTCAGGTTGAGCAAATATTGACAAGCAGAGAAGAGTCTTTGTGTGGAATGCACTTTCTAGCAGGTAACTTACAATTTGTTAGACCCAATCTGCAAAGTCCTGGTAACTAGCGTGTTTTCAGCAGCTCCTCCCCCTCCCCCAATTTCTCCTAACCGAGCAGGTCAAAAGCAGAAGTCCCTATGCTGAATTAGGCCTTCTACTGGTTAGCAAAGTAAATGAGCTGAGAAGACCCCAGCTGCTTCCCAGCCGTAGTTCCCTCTTGCCCAAGCTAATAAGATGGGGACAGAGGAGGGGTGGAAATCCGTGCTTGTGGGAACTCCCCAGGGCAGGCCAACACAGCGCTGATGAGGAGATTTTCTGATTTGGAACTCATCTGGTGCTTTGAGAAGAAGGAATCCCTTAATTGGAAGGGAAAAAAGAGGCTTTTAATCCTTATTTAAAATCCCACAGAAGTTACCAAATAAAATCAATTCCTACAAACCCAGGTAGTAATAATTGCCAGCAGTCAGTGAGTCCCTACTTGCAGCATGCCAGGTGTGTGCTGGCTCCGGAGAGGTTGGTATCACCATTCCTGCTCTTTAGATGAGAGCACGCAGGCTCAGAGAGGTTAAGTAACTTGCCTAAAGTGACACGGCTATGAAATGATTAAGCAGGATCCAGACCCAGATCTGTCTAACTTAAAATCTCATTCCACTCTACCATACTGCCTGTCCGGTAAGATCTAGACAGACACATTATCTTGCCTGCAGGTGACCCAGTGATCACATTAGAAATAGTAGGGGCAGTAGTATTAGTAGCAGTACCAGTACTAGTGGTCGTGGTGGTAGTGCATTGGCACTCTGTAAAACAGTTGTTTTCATTCTGGGGAAAGTAAATTTCTTGGAAATTTTACAAATTTATTTGCATGAATTATGTATATTTTTCTGGATGGAGGAAACAGTCTTGTTTTTCAAATTTGCAAAAGGGTTTGTAATTCAAAGAAGGTGAAAAACATTGCTTTCAAGAGAGATGCATTGAAATAGCGCTTGCGATCCAGGGGCTTAAAGGGTTAAAGCGGAACTAACATAGACATGAGAACTTACAGAGGGCAAAGCAAGTATTGATAGTTAACATTTTGTATTAGGTGCAGGGAAAGGGTTAGAGAGAGTGCTAAGGTGGTTGTGGGGTGGAGAAAGTGGAAAGGACATAGGAAGAGAAAATTCAGAGACAGAATTGAAAAAGGAGTCTGAAGGCAGGTCCTAAGCTCGCCTGTGTTTCAGTTCAACCCTTCAGGAGCAGGAACTGCACACGCGGGCAGGGTTCTGAGGCACGTGGGGACGGTGGGTTTCAGGGAACTTGGGATGGTGGTGGTTAACCTGCAAGATGCTCTTGCTGAGTGCTCACCCTGGTTGCTGGTCCTTGGCCAGCGCACGTGTCCACGCCCTGCCCCACAGTGCAGACCCAGGAGTCTCTGTCAGCACCCGGGAGAGGTATAATGCTACACAAAGGGCTACCCGAGAGGGCTCTAGGGATGGAAATGCTGCCACTGAGGCAAAGGGAAGGGTGGGTGTGCAGGGGTTTCTATTTTCTGCAATGTCTGTATCGTGCTGTACTTCAGAGTCTTGGTCATAAGGCCAAGGGTTCTGCTTTCTCACATAACTTCATATATTTGTCCTCACTTTTGCAATTTAGAAAAAGGATCCTCTTCCTGCAAAATGCGCCCAGCCTGCACAGACAAAGACTACTTCTACACGCACACGGCCTGTGATGCCAACGGAGAGGTGGGTAGCAGGGTCCTGGGGCCCCTTTGCCCATTTCCTGGGTGTTACAACATTTGGAGTTTTAGCAGCCCCTGAAGTCACAGAAAACCCCCACAGACCTCCACAGTGACCCCGGGGCCGGTGGGAAGGCAGGACGAGATGGCCTCATTCATTTTTTAGGTCAAAGACTGTTTTTGCCGCCTTTGTTCAACCACTTATTCATATAGGCTCTGTTTCAAAAAGCCATTTCATTTCCATTTGATTTCTTTCATTTGCTCAGCCCACCTCTGGGCGACAATGGCCTGTCCATGCACACGTATGTCCTCATGGACCTCATCAGACTCGGCCCCTCTTCCTGGCTCACTGGACAACGGCCTGACCTGTTCAGTCTCTGCTGGTTCTCTCTTTCTCCCAGCGTTTCCACCTCAGGAAGATTTTCCTTTGTAGTCCACGTCATCTCTGAGTCAGCAATCTTTATTTTTATTTTTATTTTTATTTTTATTTTTGAGTATTAACTGCTGTGCCAGGCATTGCGCTCCAGCTGGGGAATCAGATTCTAAGGCAGGTTCCTGCCCTTGGGGAGCCCACTGTCCTGTGTGGGAGCCTGGGGAACAGGGAAAGATGGGCCCGACCAAGGCAACAAGCTGTGCAGGGCACTGGGGGACCCCGAAAGAGAAGTGACAGGACTGGGGGGGGGAGAGACCCCCTATTCTTATCCTGAATAAAATGGGCAGGTGCCTTATTCATCCACATCTGCACAAGGATGGTATGCCCCACAGATCATTTCATCTTCATCATCACCTTAAGGCAATCCACATGGGCACCTTTCATCTCTGACGCGACCCAAGCCCAACCTCACCCTGCCTCACCAGGGGCCTCCTGCACCTCATCTCCTCTTTTGTGTCCGATCACAAGACTAGGGATGTCCCTAGAAAGTGACAGACACAATGCTTCTTTTGTCCACTGACCCGATGGCTGTTTCACATGCCTCCACGCCTTCAGCTTCACTGAGGTATTACTGACATATAACACCGTGAGTTTAATGTGTACAACGTATCGATCTGATATGCTTCTATTACAAAATGATGACCACCATAGTGTTAGCTAATACCTCCATCCTGTCATGTAATTACCATTTCTTTTTGGTTGTAAGAACAGTTCAGAACTACTCTCAAGTATACGAGTATAATACGGTATTATTAACTGTAATCGCCGTGCTGTACATTAAATCCCTAGGACTTATTGGTCTTATAACTGGAAGTTTGTACCCTTTGACCAACATTATCCTTCTTTCCTTGATGTCCCAGAACACAGTGACCATAGCCCCACGTGACTGTTGCCCTTGCTAGATGATGAGCTCCTGGAGCGCAAGGGCCATGTCTCACTCATCTCTTAGTCACAGGTGTGGCGTATAGATGTGTTAGGATTTTATAAATGCCTACTGAATAAATGAAAAAATACAGAAAACACCTGGAAGACAAATGGCACTACCTCAGCCATCTCCTCTTTCCCCAGGGGTTATATAAGTCACCTCCATTCCATACCTCTCTCTGTTCCGGGATTTTCATCAGCTGCTTTTCCTGTGACCTTGTAGTAGTAAGATTTTACATTGGAATCAGAGCTCTCTCTGGAGACAACTGGTCCCCCCACCATGCCGTCACACAGGCCTTCTTTAGGTATATCCTTCTTCATCTAGTCACGTGCCAGTCACTTGGGAATATCAGCGACCAAAACGAAGTTCCTCACCCCGGTGGAGCTTTCCTTATAGCCCAGAATCCCACCCCCCGTCCTCAAGGTGACTTTTCCTAAAGATGTGCTGAATCCCGCACAGGCTGAGCCGTCCTTAATCCGCTTCTGCAGACGCAGCTCATGTACAAATGGGCCCAGCCGAAAATCTGCAGCGAGGATCTGGAGGGGGCGATGAAGCTGCCCGCCTCTGGCATGAAGACGCGCTGCCCGCCCTGCAACCCAGGCTTCTTCAAGACCGCCAACAGCACCTGCAAGCCCTGCCCTTACGGCTCCTACTCCAACGGCTCTGGTAACCCCTGTGCTGCCTGGTCCCTGCGTCACACCCATTCCCACATCACCCACAGCAGCGGGCACGTGGGCGCTCGGGATGGTCAGCTGAACATGGACTCTGTCCTTGTGAGGGAGGCAGGAAGGACCAGGCCACCCCTGAGGACTAAGCTCAGGAGGAGAGAGGTCAGAGTAGGTCACAGTCACACTTGAGAACTGCCTGCCTTCCTCCTCATTCCAATGGTGAAGGCGACTCAGGCCTGAAGGTACCCTCTCCTCACCACAGAGGCTGCCAGCATGCGGCAGGGATGACCAGAAGGTTTGGGGAGCTGGCATGGCCCGCTCAATACAATCAGAACCCGCAAGGCATGCTGCAAAAGAGAGTCGGGGGGTTGTGTACCTATGTGAATGTGTGCGAATGCATTCACTGATCATAATGTGACAAATGACGTGAACTATGTGGATCAGACTAGAAGACACATGTGAGTTTGAAAATGAACATTTTGGTGGGCAAGCAGGACAGCTGAAATACTGAGTTTGTTAAATATATTGTCAGAATGTTTTTTGAGTCAACTTGATGTAACTGTGTGGGGGTGCTCAGCACCACCCTTGTTTGGCTGCCCATGACTGTTGCCACTTGTCTGTGTGACAGCAGCTCCAGCCAGGGTGGCTGCAGCCCTTTTGCTGAATGTGAGAATCTTGTGGTTCCCCCAGATTGTAGCCACTGCCCAGCTGGGACTGAACCTGTTGTGGGATTCGAATACAAATGGTGGAACACGCTGCCCGCGAACATGGAAACGACCGTTCTCAGTGGGATCAACTTTGAGTACAAGGGCATGACCGGTGAGGACCTCCCTCCTTACCATGAGCTCTCAGCCCCCTGCACTCCCACAGGGGCTCTTTCAACTGCGTATTTCTTCATAACAGTCATGTCTGGAGAAAAATGAGCTAATCAAGCCCCACATTCCCTTGGAAGTTCCATTCCTCTTGGGCATGTATTCTGCCAGACCTCTGTTTCAGAGGCAGAAGCAGAACTAGAAACAGCATGCACACACCCGAGACGTCTTGGTCTGAGAGCTCCAGGGTCTTTGACCAAAGTAGTCAAATAAGTAACAAGGTCTGTTTGGCGGTGGTTCTGGACACCTCAAAGGATGGTGGTCTCTTTCTTCCAGAGCATCATCTGGTGGCATGTGTGCCCTGTACCCGAGACTACGGAGGCAGTAACTCTCTTCTCTATTCCAGGCTGGGAGGTGGCTGGTGATCACATTTACACAGCTGTTGGAGCCTCAGACAACGACTTCATGATTCTCACTCTGGTTGTGCCAGGATTTAGGTGAGGGATACAAAGCTAAGAGGAAACCCAGGGTACCGTGGCCACGTCCAAGTCCCACATATCTTGGAATTTGGAGAGGAGAAGGCTCTGGCACGCTGATGCCAGCTGAGAGCAGAGGAAGCACAGCCAGGGCCTGACAAAGTGAACCTGAATGCTGACACAGGTTCTCAGTTGCTGCCCAGGCTAATTTACCTACTGCTCTCCCGTCCTATCTAGCTTCTCCTATCAATTGCCCACATTCTACTTGAATTCTTCTTCCTCATAGAATCAGATAAGATTAAAAAGAAAAAAAATTTTAAAGGGCCAAAAGTGCCCATAGACAGTTCATCTTCATTTGGGGCAAGAATTTTGGGAGGAATTGTTCTTATCATCACCTTTGTCCCCATATCCCAAGTAGACCTAGGACAATAGCAATTTGTTTGCCATTTAAAACAGTACTATGGACTGGGTGGTATTGTGGAAAGAGAATGGGACTGGAAGATGAGCACTGGAATTTTGCCACCTACTGGTTTTGCCAACTTGGGGAAGTCACTGTGCCCCTGTAGACTTCAGGATCGTGATACGTGAAACAAGGGAGACTGGCAGACTCTGATTTTGGACTAACTCAGGGTGAGATGATTCTTCCAACCCACTGGTTAGCACAACTGTGCAGACAGGATCTGGGACCTGAAGGTCCTCAGAATTCAAGCAATGGCCAAAGCCAGAAGAAAAGCCATAGATGGACTTCTACCCATTTGTGGTTTAAAGATGAGGGGAAACCACTGACTGGGCAATCTGGTTTCTCCGCTCCCTCCTTCCAACCCCCTCCTCTCCATCCCTGGCATGGTGCTCAGCCCACAGTAATTGCTCAAAAGGTATTAGTTTCCTTTCCTTCATTTACATTACCCAAGGCTGGGCAGATATATCTCATGTTTGTGAGATGTGCCAACTGTTTAGGCTTTTTGGTGGGTAACACTCCTAAAAATACTTTTCAATTGCAAATCTGATGCCATAGTAATGGCTTCGGCACCTCCCTCACCCACTCCCTCACCCTCCCCTGCCCCTTTGGGCATGGCTCTCTCTTCCCCAAAAGAAGGACCAGCCTGAGAACTTGGCTGAAGAGGTTACAAGTTGAAATATCGGCTCACCCAACCCAGGCAAACCTCCCACTATCCCAGGGATTGAGCTGCAAAGTCAATGCGGACAACTGACATCTTACGACAGCGCTGCTTCACAAATTTAATGCCCCTACGTATCACCTGGGGATCCTGTTAGCACACAGATTTTGATTCGGGGGATCTGGGGAGGGGCCTGAGGTTCTGCATGTCTCATAAGCTCCGAGTCTGGGGACCACACCCTGCTTGTGAAGCTGTATGGCACTTTACACAGCACTTCCACATCTGCTGTGCCTTTGGCTCTCACCACAATGATGAGAGGGAAATGAGAAAGGTATCGTCACCTCCGTTTTACAGAGGAGAAAACTACAGTTTGGCTACGTCAAGGTCACATAGCCAAGTGGCAGAATTGGACTTAGTCCATGCTTCGTCCCACATAGTTAGAACTTAATCCTGTTCCACCCTTTGCTGCTGCCTGGGCTCTTCAATAAGCACCTCCTGGCCTCTGGAACTGACTTAAGATCTGTGCCCACAGACCTCCACAGTCGATGATGGCAGACTCAGAGAATAAAGAGGTGGCCAGGATCACATTTGTCTTTGAGACCATCTGTTCTGTCAACTGCGAGCTCTACTTCATGGCGGTATGTTTTCCTTTTGGCCCACTACGGGGCTTCCAGGGCTATTGGGAGGGTTGGCGCCCTCAGCCCCGTTGGTGTATCAACATGACTGACACCCCCTTATAGGATTTCACAGAGGAAGAGCTCAGACTGTCTGTCAGGGACTTCCTAGTTTAACGTGGGTCTGGCCGACTGCGAATGGCCCCTGGGTGGCAGCATTAGGGCCCCCCCCCGCCCCCCGCTTCCTCACCAGCACACGGGCATCATGCCCTCTTCATCTGCCTCTCTCGGGTTCAGGGCGTGAATTCTAGGACCAACACTCCCGTGGAGACGTGGAAAGGTTCCAAAGGCAAGCAGTCTTATACCTACATCGTGGAGGAGAACGCTACCACGAGCTTCACCTGGGCCTTCCAGAGGACCACTTTCCATGAGATAGTAAGCTCCTCCCCTTCCTCGGACCCTGGCTCCCGTAAGACACCTCTGAACCCAGGAGGATTCCTAGCATCGGCTCAAAGAGGAGTCTGAGGTTCAGAATCCAAGGGTTAGAAGGGTCCTAAGGAGTCAAGGAGAGAGCTGCCTATTCTAGCCCCAGGTCTGTATTTTACTGATTGCAAGCACATGGACGTGCATCTGTAAGGCATTAGCTATACAGTCTGAAGACGCTGCTCAGTGTAGCTGTGCAGTCAGAGAAGCATTTAGCCTTGTCCAGATGACTTCCAGGTAAGCTCCCTAAATTACCGTCCCTTCCTCAGCAGCCCCTGCCTTGAGGACATGCATGGTGCCTGGAGTGGTACGCCCTGTTCCTCCCTGTTGTTGTTTTGAATAATAGTGTCTCCGGTTTTATTTACTTACTCAAAGCAATATAAGTTCATTGTGAAAATTTAGAAGACAGAAATAAACAAAAAGAAGAACTAAAGTCACCCATAACCCCACTACCAGAGCTAACCCAGTTAACATCTAAGTATCTCCCACACAGGAGATACTCTACAAATACATTCTTTTTCTTCTCACAGAAAAAGACCTGCTTTTTTCATGTAATGGTATCTACTGCATATTTCCCAAATGACACAATATTTCTATACATCATTTAATGGTTCAGTCTCATTTTAAAATTACACAGAATGTACAAAAAGAGCCACTGTTGAGTAAAATGAATAGGATGCTTCTAAAATTTTTCTCAAGTATTACAGAATGAAATAGATTCAGTATAATAGTGATTTACTATTTCCAGAGAACTCGATTGCTGCTAGTGTCTCAGGCCTCTGCCCTCTCTCCTCTTATTTCCTTGTTTCCAGGGCAGAAAGTACACCAATGATGTTGCTAAGATCTACTCCATCAATGTCACCAATGTCATGGACGGGGTGGCCTCCTACTGCCGTCCCTGTGCCCTGGAAGCCTCTGACATCGGATCCTCCTGCACCTCTTGTCCTGCTGGTCACTACATTGATCGGGATTCAGGATCCTGCCACTCCTGCCCCGCTAACACAGTCCTGAAAGCCCACCAGCCCTACGGAGTTCAGGCCTGCACACCCTGCGGTCCAGGGACCAAGAGCAACAAGGTGCCAGCAGTGTGTTGTGCATTCTAACCCTAGTCTTCTGGATGGACCAGTCAGAGGGTGCCAGGTCCTAGAGGGGATTCTCAGGGGGCTGGTCCCCAAGTGCTCTCTGTAGCACACTCCCAGGGTGGAGTCCTGGAGGACATCCATCCAGGGTGTGACCATGGATGGCAAATTCTTACCTGCAGCAGCTGGCCCTCAGGGTCTAAGTCTCATCTTCAAGAGATGAGTAAGGGAGATCCGTGATCACCTGGACCCGAGGGTTATTTGGCATCTGTGCAGAGAGACCTGAAGGGAAGAAGTAGTGGGACCTGTGGCTCAAATGCAGCCTACTTCAATCCAGCCTATTGTCGTGGGAATTTGCCCCCTCTTCTTCGGGAAGGTAACCCACCTTTGCTGGGACACATGGTTGGTTCATTGGCATTGCTATCTTCTATCCCAGTGGTTTCTTCTAACGTGGAAAACAGTGCTGTTGGCCTCAGGTACTGGCTGAATCTAAGAAAGTACTGTGACTCAAAGCTCTTAAGTATTCCTTGATGCTTTTAGATGAACTTGTATTTTACTGATCACGACCACACTGACATAAGTCTGTAAGGCATTATTTACAGTCTGCAGACTGCTCAGTTTTGCCGTGCAGCTTTCCGGACCCCTGGCAACCTCTTTTGGGTGCCCTGGACTTTTGCCACCAACTTCTTCCCTTGGGGCTCCCTCTGCTGCTATGTGAGGGAATGGCTATTGTGTAAAGGCAGCTGCTGAATGGGGACTTTTAAAACAGAGCAGGGGAGGGGAACAAAGCCCCTTTGAAGTTCATTTTTCTACAGAGAACCTGAGAAAGAGGAAGCAGGGTTCAGTGAGTTTGATGTGGGGAGGGGGCAAAGTCCATAGTTTCCTCTCCTGCCATCCTGGATACCCTCTTCCAGTTAGCACCTCCTGGTCTTGTGCTTGAGGGTAAGAAGGGCTATCCAGGGTCTTGAGAGTTCTGTAATCTAAGCCTAGGACAAGGCTACTGACTGACCCAACTACTTACTGAAAAATAATGGGTTTGAGTTTGTACACCATACACGGGTGGGCTGATTAATTTGGCTCCACTGTAATATTTGTTACATTAGACATTATCTGGATATCACCAGCTCTGTGCAGTCACATGGTATCTCCCCTCCATCACCCTTGACCTTGCACACTCAGATGCTGACATTTGCCACCCAGTGCACACTGACATGGAAGGGTGTTCAGACCCTTTGGTTCAAACAGCGTGCTGGTATTGAATTCTTAACAGTGAAAATAGTTTCTCCAGTTCTTTTGAAATGTTTGAAAAAGAAGCTGAGGACTTCTTAAGGAAGATCATTACAGGTGATGAGACTTGGGTCCATCATTGTGACCCCCGAGAACAAAAGGCCGTCCATGGAATGCTGCCATGAGGGATCACGTTCCCAGCCGTGGCCTGAGTTTTGAACCTTTCGGCTGAGGTGATCCCTTAGGGTTACGGTATACCAGGGGCTGCTTTTCATTCTCGGGGTCATAATAATGGACCCAAGTTTCACCACCTATAATGATCTTCTTTAAGAAGTCCTTATCTTCTTTTTCAAAACTTCCAAAAAAGTTGGAGGAATTTTTCTACTGTTAAGAATTCAGTAACGACACGAAATCTTCCATGTCGATGTGCACTGGGTGACAAATGTAAGCATGTGTGTGTGCAAGGTCAAGAATGATGCAGGGAAGATACCATGTGACCACACAGAACCAGTGATATCCACATATATCTAATGTAACAAAAAAATATTACAGTGGAGGCAAAATGTACCAGCCTGTCCTCATACATGTGCTAATAGTTGAATGGCAAGGTGTACATAAACCCCACTGGTTTTACTTCTTTGACGTCTGCCCGTGGTCCTTACTTTTCTTTGTCCTCACGTGGGCTGGACCAGACTGGGTCTCCCCCATGGTCTCCTCAAAGGCCCTGCCCGAGCAGCCGGCCTGACAGACCCCTTTCCCCTCAGATCCACTCTCTGTGCTACAACGACTGCACCTTCTCGGTCAGCACTCCAAGCAGGACTTTGGACTACAACTTCTCGGCTCTGGCAGACGTCGCCTCTCTGGCTGGAGGGCCAAGCTTCACTTCCAAAGGGCTGAAATATTTCCACCATTTTACCCTCAGTCTCTGTGGAAACCAGGTGAGGTGGGCAGGTGTGACAGTGTGAGAACTGGAAGGGGACGCCAGTAGACCAGAGGCCAGAGATGACATGAGAGAAAAGCTAGACAACCTCCAGGTAGCAGGGGATTGGAAAGATGAAAGGTTTTTTAAATTATTATCCTCTCTGAGGATTCTCTGCTCTAAAATTTAATCATTTGGATTATAAAAATTTAGGAAAATAAGAGTGTTTAAAAGAAGGTGTCCAATGACTCTACCCTGATCTTTATTCCCTCAAATGAATACATAAAAACTATGCAGGAGGAAGATTTTTTCCCTTAAAAAAGCAGTTTTCAGTAATCGTAGCACCTGTCATTTGTTTTCTAGAGGCTGGATAAAGTAAATTATTCTTAGATCAGCTACATGTATCTTCGCAGACAGTACAAAAAAAAGCGACATAAAAGGCTTTATAAAATAAAGAAAGAGTATTACCACCAGCAATTTATGCTGCTGCAAATATGTTGGATCCAAAATTCAAAGGCAGAAATGTAAAGGGTGATCACACCACTAGTGCACTTGACCGAATTACAAACAAGCCCAGATTAGCAGTTGGAAAGTTAGTGGTAAATGTTACAAAATGAAGAGCATCTTGAGCATTTTTAGTCTGTGACTGTGTGTGGAGGTACAGCCTGGACCCTCACAGCTTCTACCCAGCTTCTGCAGCATGCAAAAAATAGTGCTTGTGTTTATATAGAGAACATGTCAAGAAATAAACTAACCTACAACACATTAGGGATAGATATCTCTATCTTGTTTTTAAGTGTTTGAAGAAGTTAAAATAAAGCCTCAGAAGTGACAGTTAGTGATAACTTGGGAATTGAGACTAATTAAAGCCCATGTAGCAAAAATTTCATTCAGTGAATTGGGAGAGAGATAAAGACGGGGAATTTGGAGAATTTATGTCTTGCTTTGTGTGTGTTTGTTTGCTCCTTTATTCTTTTTGGAAATGTTTACTGTGTACTGTCATACTATAGATCCTTAGTTCAAAAACAAAGTAATTCTTTTATTATAATGTAAAAGTTTCTTTCTGTTCTCATGTTCTTTCTTTTTATATATATGGGTAGTTCCCTGGCTGGGAATCGAATCCAGGCCACAGCATTGATGGCGCCAAAGCCTAAGCCACTATACCATCAGGGAACTCCCTCTCATGTTCTTTCTTACAAGCTAGAAAATAAAGTGAGAATCAGATTTAGCAACTTAGCTCGATTTGTAATAAAACAGATAATATTGAAAATGCTACATTCTAAATCTAAATGCTTCATCCACTTAAATTTCAAATATTGAACAAATGATTTTATATTAGCAAACATGTTATATATTGATGTTCCATAAATTTAATATTTTTCAAGGAACCCTACCTCAATATTTCCTCTATTACAAAATCACGAGGGAGTTCCCTGATGGTGTAGTGGCTTAAGGCTTCGGCGTTTGCACTGTCAGTGCTGGGACCTGGGTTCGATTCCCAGTCCAGGAGCTACCCACATGCCAAAAAGCGGAAAAAAAACAAAAACAAAAACAAAACAAAAACAAAAACAAACCAAAATCACGAGCAAGAAGGAGTCTCAATTCCTACCATTGTCTTCCAGATTTCCTATACAGAGTTGCTAAAAACTGGAGAAGCAAACTGTCTTCTCTTGATAATTTTATTGGTCCCAAGGTGTCCTATCTCAAGGTTGGGAAGGGGCTAGTTATGGGGCCTGTTTTAACCTCTGGAAGTCTTTGTCTGGAAAGTGCTTCTGAGATAAGCATGGTGGACTCACAGCACCAAAGGAGACACAGAGAGGGAATGTGACCCAGGCCAGCTGTTCAAAAAATTTCATGGGAGAGTTGCATATTTCAGTACCTGTCTAGAAAACTGACTAGGAGAAGAAAGGCCCTTAACCGGTGGCTGGTAGACCAGATTTCCAAATCAGTTGCCACTATTACAACCCTGTTCATATAGGGCCCGCATGTGACTCTGAGGAAACAAAAAGACTAGGGGACCCCTGGGCCAGAGTTCCAGAAACTAGGACATGTAGTCCTTATTTTTAGCTTTTTTTTTTTTTTAAAATGTCTTCTAATTAGATCTGGGATGTATCATTCCACTGCAACACACCACGAGAAGGCTAAAATTTTAGATGTGAAAAAATTGCTCCCTTTTGGGAGTTGTGTGACCGTTCACTCCTTCCTACTTCTTCCTCCCCACATCCTCCTTCCTAGGGTAAGAAAATGGCCATGTGCACTGACAACGTCACTGACCTCCGGATTCCTGAGGGTGAGTCCGGTTTTTCCAAGTCCATCACAGCCTACGTCTGCCAGGCAGTCATCATTCCCCCAGAGGTGACAGGCTACAAGGCTGGAGTGTCCTCACAGCCTGTCAGCCTTGCGGATCGACTTATTGGTGAGTAATCGAGCTGTTCCAGCTTGCATGAGTGTGCATCCGTGTAAGAGAAAGTGAGGCTACCAGCTCGGCGGTAAAAGGCCTCAGATGAGGGGCCCAACCTCCTGACCTCTTTTCTGTTCCTTCCTGGGGTGTCCAGTGCCCCTGGGGCCTTTGACGAACCTTTGGTTCACCCTTTCATGAGCCACTCAGGGATACGATGAGATGAAGGAAGGTTGGGTGTTGACAGGTATTGAAAGAACTGAAATGGTTGCTAGCGAATGCTACTATTGAGCTCTGATTTGGCAGGAGTGACAACAGATATGACTCTGGATGGAATCACCTCCCCGGCTGAACTTTTCCACCCCGAGTCCTTGGGAATACCGGACGTGATCTTCTTTTACAGGTGATGTAAGGCCAGGCTAATGCAAGTGAAACCTTGGGTTCCTCCACAATTTCTGTTGCATCCCTCTTTCTAGCTACCTATTACTTAAATCAAGCCAAAACATGCCCAAGGTCTAGCAGATCCACCCAGCAATGACATCTGAAGGCTGGGAATGTCCTGGCCCCAGCTTCTTGGCTATTACTGGGGCAAGTTCATCTTGGAGGCAGGCAGTAATACTGGATGATCTGTAGCAGACTTTCCTTCCTGCCTAAGGACACTCACTCCAGTGTTAGACACAGGCTAATGTTTCCTAAACCAGTTTCCCCTTCAGACTTCCCTCAGCCCTACTCTCTCCTTGTATAAACCAAGGCCTATGTATGTCAGGTGAGACTCCAAGCCCAGACTTCTCCAGCAAATGACCTGTTCCATGTTGACTTCACTTAGTGACTCATTCTTCCCGGGGGCTGGCTTTCACTGCAGATCCAATGATGTGACTCAGTCCTGCAGCTCTGGGAGATCAACCACCATCCGCGTCAGATGCAGTCCATTGAAACCTGCCCCTGGAAGTCTGTCACTTCCAAGGTAAAGGGATAACAAAGTCTTCCTTCCTTGGGATCATTCCATCCCAAGACCCAAAGATTACCAAAGAAGAGCAAACGAGACATCATTAATGGGCTGTTGGAGACGTAGTCATGTTCCAAACCCTCCATCTTCAGATGTCAACAATGGGGCAGAAGGAAAAGTCAAAGCTACCTTCCCATTCCCACACCATTATGGGGGCAGATGCATAGCAAAGTGGCTAAGTGCTGGGGCTGACAGCCAGATTTGATTCACCTCCTCCACTTACTCTGTTATCGTGGACACATTTCTCATCTTCTCTAGGTCTCTTTTCCATTATCTGTAACTTGGGAATAATAATAAGTTCCTGCAGGGGCTTGTTGTGAAGATTAGATGAAACACTGAGACTTGAATCCTTCTCATGGTACCTGGCTGTGTACTTGCTATGATTAGGATTAATAAAGGTTTAGGGAACCCTAGCAATCTCTCCGTGACTAAAAGATCCAATTCTGAGTTTAATAGCTGGGTGCACTAAATCAAGAATTCCCAAACTAATGTGATGACAGTACTCCACCTCACCTCCTCTTTTTTTTTTTTCTCACATAACACCAACTGACATCTTAAGGGGCACTAGTGTCTTGAGAACGGTGGTTTGGAAAATGCTGCTCCAAAACCACTGGTCAGGGAAGATGGGAAGCACAGCAGGATATTTTGACCCAGCAGTGGTATCAAAGCATACCATCAGTTGTGGTTGTTGGCAACATCACAGGAAAGTACGTAATAGATACCCGTGATCTGAAGTCCATTCCTGAACCCGAGGAATCTGCATAGAAGTGGCTTCTGCAGAATTTCACAAGTCCATGGGGAGTACAGGAGCCTCTGAGGGGTGGGCTGGGGCAGGCGTCCCAGAGCTCAAGACACCTTACATTAGCTCTCATTTTATGTCAGCAAAAACAAACATTGGGTGGGGAGCTCGATGGAGTGTGGAGAGGCCTCTTATCATCTGGGAAATCAGAGAGCAAAACCTGGGTTAAGGATTAGGTGGAAGGATCCTGGTGGGGCTAACAGTTTGGCAAGGAGAGGATGGGATCAGGCAAGCTGTGAGATGACAGGACTCCGACCAGATCTTTCCCACCGGTCCAGTGAGCGAGTGCTCAAGTTTCCTTTCTGCTTCCTAGCACATGCTCCGATGGGACCTGTGATGGCTGTAACTTCCACTTCCTGTGGGAGAGTGTGGCTGCCTGTCCACTCTGCTCAGCCGCTGACTACCACGCTATCATCAGCAGCTGTGTGGCTGGGATCCAGGTATGCTTCTCTGCTTAGGGACTTCCTAAGAAAGAAGGGAATGTAATACCTGAGTTCCTTGTTTTGCCCCCCAACAGAAGACTACTTATGTGTGGCGAGAACCAAAGCTATGCATGAGTGGCATCTCCTTGCCTGAGCAGAGGGTCACCATCTGCAAAACAGTAGATTTCTGGCTGAAAGTGGGCATCTCGGCAGGCACCTGTACCGCCATCCTGCTCACCGTCTTGACCTGTTACTTTTGGAAAAAGAATCAAAAGTACATGGTGATGGGGTACTGGGGTTGGGGATAGATAGGCTTGGGTTGAGCTGGGAGAAGGACATGTGAGAGGATAAATTCATGGGGCTTTTTTTCTGGAGTTGGCCACAGACCCTGTGACTCTGGCCAGAGATTGGTGAGCCACTTATCCTGTGTATGCCTTGGTTGTCCTGACTCCTGAACAGGGATGGTACCACATGGTGGCTATAAATGGCTGTTAAGAGTCTCAAAAGAAAAGCAAAGAGTATTTTTAACTTTATTGATAATACTGACTTTATGATTCCCATATTTATATTAAACTTTGAGATCAAAGAAACAGACCGCCTTAAGGAAAAAAGTTCACTGACCTGGGAGCCAAGATCGCTTAGCTAGTCCCAGCCCAACACCACTTGCTATGGTTCAGTTTCCTTACCCATGGTTTGGGGATACCTGTGTATAGCCCCGCCTCTCACCCTCTTTCCCCCTTATCCCACATTTTGGTGTTCACAGACTAGAGTACAAGTACTCCAAGCTGGTGATCAACGCTACCCTCAAGGACTGCGACCTGCCAGCAGCTGACAGCTGTGCCATCATGGAAGGCGAGGACGTGGAGGATGACCTCATCTTTACCAGCAAGAAGTCACTCTTTGGGAAGATCAAATCGTTTACCTCCAAGGTAGGGAGCTTGGCCAGTGCACTGAGGTCAGCCTGGAGGGCTGGAGAAGACACCTAGGATACTATATGGCCCCACATTGTTCAGGGACCACAACCCTGCTCCCCACCTTCCATACTATTCTCTCCCCAACCCTGAAAATCCTGCCTTCTGCCTTCTGTATGTTCACATCAATACTCTTTTCCTTGGGTTTCAAGGCTGCTCTTGACCAGGCTCCTTCTCTCCCAACATGCACTCCAGTTGATGAACTGTTGGGGCCTTTTAACTTCCAGAAGGAGTATTGAACTATCCTTGTTGTAAGAATCATCCCCATCCCCCACACCCTCACCCCCATTTTTTTTGGAGGGAGGGGAAGAGGTGATCTCTAGGATCAACTTTGATACACGGTAAGGCTCTCCTTTGGCCAGTGGAGGGTGCTGTCCCCTAGATGTTTGGGCCCTTTGGGGCTGAGTCATAGCTAAGTCTAAGCTGTTGGGCACTGAGCAATACTGAGCTGAGAGCTTTGACTTTGCGTGGGTGGGTGAGTTTGAAGCTCATAAATGCAAGACAGACAACGCTGTTGCTGGGCATGGGGCCAGCAGAGCATCCAAGCAACTCCTCCAGGGCCACAGCCCTCTACAGCTCCACTCTGTCAGCACCTACCCCTCACTGCTGCCCTGAACCAGTTCATCCAAATAGGTGTGGGCAGGAGGAAAGGACAGGGAGAGACAGTAAGGAAAGGAAGGAGTGTAGGTGTTCAGATTGCTGATCTCATTCCCTTTGTGCTGACTTACCAGGGTGATCCCCTTGGCCTCCCAAAACACTGATTTTGTTTTTTAAATGGTGAGAGAACTATTCACCCTGGGACTCTTGAGTCTTCCTGAAACTTCTAGAATTCAACAAAGGTGCAACACAGAGGGTTTGAGGCGCTTTTCTTATCCTCTTACTGACTAGAGGGAGTGTGAAGAGAGGGTAACTTGTATCCACGTTTCCAAAAGGCCACTAAAAGCAGGAATTCCATTAGGGTTCCTTCTGTCACCTATTTTCCATTTCTCTCCTTTGTTCCTCAAACTTGCTCCTGTGCAGCAGCCAGCTCCTGTCACCATCTCTCTTTCAGAGGACTCCTGATGGATTTGACTCAGTGCCACTGAAGACATCCTCAGGAGGCCCAGACATGGACCTGTGAGAGGCCTTGCCCTGCCTCCCCACCTTGGCACATCACCTTGCAAGCCTGTCGCAATTTGGGTGCCAGCTTCCTGCAAAACCCACTGCTGGAAATCTCTTCATTGTGGCCTTATCAGAAGAAGTTTGAATTTCAGATCTTCATTGTTTGTTTTTTATAGAGTACCCAAACCCTCCTTTCTGCTTGCCTCAAATCTGCCAAATATACCCACACTTTGTTTGTATATTACTCCCTTGCTTGCATCTTGTTTCCCAAAATGGTCCAGCCGCCAGAGCCATAGCTGCATCTGCTCATAATTCTTATGGCTCTGGAATGAAAAGATTTCTTTCTTCTTAAGTCTAGAAGCTACTTCCTCTGTCCTCTTATTTAAGGGCAGAAGCAGCTGGGAGTTTCCCTGATCCTATGCCCTCGGCTCATTTCAAGGGAGAGGCTGGGTGAGGAGGGTATGGAGTTCCCTGATGGGCCATCTTCATGGTTGCCTGGATTCATCTCTCCTGGATAACGAGCTCAGACTGAGTGTAATGGATAGGCTGAGGGCCAGGTGAGTAAGGCCTGGGCAAGAAAAGGCTTGATAAGCACAAAGAGAGGCAGTAAGGAAGGTTTTTAGTTCTTTAGCTAGGGATCTCATTTCCTTCTCTTAAGTAAGCGATGAATATTCTTACTGGAGCCAAAGGAAAAAGTTCATTGACAAAATACCCAAAGGCCTGGTGGATTTATTTTCCCATTTTTAAAAATTCTCCCACTATCTCCCTACAACACTTAAGAGAACCAGGTATGTCCTAGCCTTATTACCTGTTTGTCTTTACCCACAGAGATGACAAACCCTGCCAGTAAGGAAAACTCACCATTCTTGAGTGCCCCATTCCTAGAGACTTGGGCTGTGTCATGAAACAGGGTCAGCATACTTTGAAAGAACACAAGGAGGCCAGTGTTTCAATGGGGCCACACTGGGGGATCCCACCCACAACGGGATGGACTTGAGGTGACCATGTCTGCTTCTAAGCTTTTAGTCTGCTCAGGCACAAAATCAACAACTTCTAAGGCTGGCTGAAAAAGGACCTGACTCCCAGGACCATACCCCAGCAGCAGAATCATATCAGTGTTCAAGGAGGAAAGTTGAGGGAGTTAAACAAGGTGTTCCCCAAACTGGGACACTTTACACTTTCAAGCCCACCCCTCCCTCTTCCCTGTTCTCTTTTGTGTGGTATGGGTAAAAAACGAAAAGGACTCCTGGACCCGATTTCTGGCAGCATCCTTTTGAAAGGTGAGTACAGGTAGTGTCCCCTGTGCCCCTTTTGTCCACTTTTACCAAGTATAATCAGTGAACTTTCACTAGAATGGTAGAAGCAGAGCAAGGGCTTAAACTTCCTTTTTCTTTCTACTACTGGCAATTCTCCTTCCTTCACTATCAGGCTAGAGCCACCACCCTTTGGTGAAGGACCTGGGTGCCCTTGGTTTGTGCCTTTTTCAAGTGGCCAATCGGTGACCGATGGTAGGTATAGAAGGGAGAGAGTGTTTCTAAGTGGTTTTTCTGCCACGAAGTGGCTTGCTGGTCTTATTAGCCATTGCTGCCCCAGCAGTGGTCTTATGAAAGGGTCAGTGACAACGGGAGCCCTGCCGTGACTTCTGGCCAACAACAGCATGGCTGAAGGCAGGCAATGCCTTTGATTCAATAAATCTAGAAGTTTTTCTTAGGGTATTCAAATCCTCCCTCTTCTCATGGAAGTCAGGATCTCAGAAGCTGTGGCCATGTTGGAATTTCTCCAAATGAATGCATATAACTAGCTCCTTAGCTCCAGCCTACGGTTTTTCTGCAGCCCCAGTAAAACCCTGGGCATCTGCTCACCCACCGAATAGCTTGCTTTTGTGACAAAGCCCACAGAACATCCTTAGATTATTCTAGAAGCAGTAGGACAAAACACCTACCCCGGTAACTTCTTTATTCTGACATCTTGAAACGAAGCGCTCCCAGAGCAACCTCGAACTCCCCTGATTTAAAGTATTATGAACTCCATAATACTTTAAGGATCTCCTTTTTACTGTTGCTTAGTGTACCAACTTCTGTGGATTCTCCCTGTGTCCAGGAACTCCTCAGTCACCAATGGCTCTCCTAGCAACTTAGACACGTTGGTACTTTGTAACAGTTCTTTAGAGATGTAATTCGCTCATTCAAAACGTACAATTCAATGGATTTTAGTACACTCACAGAATTGTGCATCCATCACCAGAATCAATTTTAGAACAGGCACATGTTAGATGGTATATGGGGAAAGCCTTTAGCCCTTAAACTAAGGTTACAGTGGTTTGTATAAGCTATTGGAGGGAGTGTGGGCTCAGGAGATAAAATATTTAAACCCCATTTGGTTACCTAAAGTCCTAGAATACGTAAGTAACTCTCCTCATCTAGGCATCACCTGTATTTGGCTGGAAATGTAAATGAAGACTGTGGTGTTTTCAAGGACCAGGGGATTTCTTATGCCAACAAAAAAAATTTTTTTGTCTGACTCAACATTGAAGATAAGACTGACTATATTTATATAACGGAGACTTTGTAATGGATTTTTCAGCTTTGTGAAACCAAATTTTTGTCTCATCCAGACTGGTTAGATTTCCTTTTTACTCTGTATTTCAAGAGTTTGTAGTTTGTTAGAGAATAGGTATTGCATGTGACTTTTTTTGTGCGAAATAAAAACATATCTTACAAGTTGTTGTTCTTGAGCATGGTTTGGATGGCTGGATGTGTGAGTGAGATATGGTAAATGTCCTTGAAGCTTAAAGTGAAAAGGAGAAGGAGTCTGGATCCCCAGAGTGACAGAGAAAAGAGTGTAACTTGGAGCAACACGGACCTCAACTAGAAGCCTCTCATCACATGTTGAGGAATTAACCAACAACCAAAGCCTATTTCCACAATAATAAAAGGCACCTAAGGGTGCCTCACTTCCCAAGATTGAGTGAGGTGCAAGAGAGAACACATAAAACATTAGCACGGTCGTTCCTTACCCTTCTAGGTCAGTTTTCTCTCTCTTCTCGGGTGGCACTGAGGTCAGCTACATAACGACGTATCCACTAATAAAAGTAAAATTAGCTTGTTTGGGTCCGAGGTGGGTTCTTATAGACTAGATGTGGATAAAGTCCTAGAGGACATCAAGGACCTACTGCCATTTCCCCAGGGCAAGGGAGTTTTCCGCCTCAGTGCTTTCCTTCACTCTAGTTGAGGGCACCTAATCCCCTATGAAGAATTCCCTCAGCTGGTTGGTTTTGACCCATCTCTGTTTTGACTGGGTGGTACCTGGGTTGTACTGGTTCAATATTTTAAATGTCACCCCTGCTTGTAGACTTCATCCTATAAACGGGTGATATTTATTTACCTTCTTCTTAAGAAGGAAAGTAGGAAAGGCAACTTGCATTAATGTGGTATTGCTATGGATCAAGCCTGGACTAAGTGCTTACATAGCAATGCCCGCTAAATTCTTAGAACAGTTATAGAGGTAGGTACTATCCCCATTATAACAGAGGAAGAAAATGTACCTCTAGCGAATTTAGTCATGTGGAGTGTAATGTCCCTAACAGCCCACCTTATACTCTAACCCAGGGCTAGGCAAGACATCAATCATGGTCCACCAGTGAACCACAATTTTGGGGTGGTGACCACCTTAATAATAAAATAAATAGCTAGTGGACCAAGGCACTCAGAGAAGTAACCCTTGCTCTGAAAATGTCTGCCCAGGCCTGCTCTAACCACACTGAACTTCTGACTGTCCCTCAGTCCTAAGCTCTCTCACGCCTCCCTGCTTTGGCTTATACCACTGCCTCTGCCCCACCCCTTCCTTTTCACCTGACAGACCCCCACCCCATCTTGAAAGTTACCCAACTGTGAAACCTTTTCTGGCTCACTCACTGGGCATACAATAGGAAAGAAACAATCCATTTATATGAATTCAAGCACATACTGTGCAGTGTCCCAATGTATCAAAGCAGCAGATATGACCAAGCTTGAGACTGGTGGGGAGGGAGTTAGAACATGTGAGTGATTTTAAGGGCTTCCCAATTACTGACAAAGAAGTGAAACACATTGTCAGGTGACCAGGCAAGAAGATACCAATGACTTGGACTAAAACTTAAAGAGGACATTTAATTGATTGAGAACCACAAAGCAACAGTTACTGCAGAGAGAAACTGATGGAGGGTTGCATATATAATACAAAACATTATGGATAACTGAAGAGCTACTACTCAAGGAGAGTTTGGAATGTAAATAATTACATTTTAGTCCTGCAGTTAACAGTCCCACATAAAATGCAATTCCCTGAACCATGCACAGTATGGTAGGAGAACTGATGCCTCATTCTAGTTCTAACAGAATGAGAGACAGAATCAAAGCCACCCAGGTCCTGGCAGCTTTCCCTGACCTGTGCTATTTTTAAAAGGTTCCTCCTTGGTAGCCCAAGGACAGCCCCACCAGCTTCCTTTGTTACTCTCTCTCTGATAGAAGGGAGTAGACAGCTGAGAACTGGAAGTTGTGTTGTCAGTTACTCCTAAAACAGTATGGTTAATGCAACTGGAAACCTAGAAGGGTGACAAACCAATCTGGGGGAAGGAGCAAAGAAGGTATCAGAGAAGATTTCCTGGAAGAAGAAATTAGCCAGAGGAAAAGAGGAGGAAAAGGGGGTTCTAGGTCAAAGGAGCTTGTACAAGGGCTCAGAGGCAAGGAAGGGGAGTCACAAATAGCTTAGTATGAGTGTGAGGTGGGGATGCCAAGAGGTAAACAGGGAACATGTTAGAGGAGCTGATCATGAGGGGCTTTACAAGCTATATTGGATATTCTCTTGAAAGCAACAGATAGTGACTGAAGGCTTCCAGCAGAGGCATGAGAGGATAAAGCTTGCTTGTCAAGCAATGAGATATCCTTCTTGAAATCCCAAACAAAAAGAGGAACAGAATAAAGAGGTGCTAAAGTGAGGCCCAAGAAAGTCCTCCCACATTAGCCAGCTCTGAACTGGGGAACACTGAGGATGGCATCTATGGCTGGGTGCCCCACCCTCTTTTCTTGCTCCCTTCCTGCACATACTCATCCCCACTGGACCACCCACTGTTGCCTGGACTCCCCAGGCAGTGTCTCACCTGGAATTCTACTCCCTGGACCTGCAACAAGCTTCTACCCCTCGGCCTACTCCCTGCAACTCATTCATCCAATGGGAATGTAATAAGCGCCTCCCAGGTGTAAGGCACTGCTAGGTCCTAAGGAGATAAAGATCCAAATATCCAATGGTCTCTGTCCTATAAGAAAAGTCCACATTTTCTAAACAAGTTCCTCAGGTCCTATTATCTGCTCACAGTGGGACAAGCCCAAACACTTGACTATCTGAGGCAATATACAAAGGCAGTGCCTGTGCTGTCATGGAAGCAGTCAGCCCCAATCACAGATTTTGCTCTTACAAGATTTCAGAGAACCCAACACTTGGAGGACAGTCTTCTCACGTTTTCTTCTGAAACTGCAGCTCCCTATGCCTTCCTTTCACTGGTTTTCAAATCTAACATCCTAGGCAAGCTAAACCCCGTTCCTAAGCCTCCTTCTAGATCTCTACTTGTCAACTCTACTACTGCCGTTAGCGTTGTCCCATATCTCAATTTTAGTCTAAGTGCTGCGGAAGCAAGCACCCTGTCCTTCCTCTCAGAGCTGGCTTGGCAGAGGATTTTTTGGGCAGTAGGGAAAACTATGCCACATCCTCATTACAGGAGCTCATGCAAGTAGCATAAATCCAAGATTTCAGCACAGCTAGCTTTGGGGCATGGGGCTCTAGTCTCTGTAAGGTAGAAGGATGGGGAGAACAGAACGCCTATTCCCCAATCCTCTAAATAATCTCTCATTATCAGGGAGATTCTTTGATAACTTTGACTCCAACAGCAACCAGAATATTTTAGTATAAGGGCCTGAACGTTATAAAATAAAGTGATGTAATCTCCACACAAGTTTTCAAACAGTAAAGACATGACCTCAACACTTAGCACCGCCTTCAAATCCGCTAAGTATTTCCCCCTTGGAAAAGTCTCCTCGTGTCTCTCTCTAAAAGATTTCAATTGCACTTTTCCGACCCTATCATCTTAAGCGATGGTAAGGGGACAATCTGGTTTATCTAATAATCAGATTAAGAAATGTATCCTAGCTCCAAGGCAGGAGAGCAGGAATCTTGAGTTGAGGTAACCCGGAGACTAAAAAATACTAGCCATACTTTTTGTCTCAAGAGGCAGAAGAGAGCAGAGGTTCAGGCAGAGGGTCTGGTGTCGGGAATCAAGCTTGCAAAACGGAAAGTGGTATCTTTTGGGGGCGCCAGCTTCCAAGACAGCTATCACATTGGCAGCCTCTGCCCAGCCTGAGGTATGTCCTTTAACATGAGAAAACTGAGGTACTCACCTTTAAGGGCAGTGAGAGCCCCTAGAGGGGGGCAGAGCTGGGGGGAAACCACAAGAATGGGGCAATGTCGCTAGCCACATCAGACCCCAATACAGCTCCAGAAGCCCACGTCTAGGTATTCCACCTTCCTCTCCGCTGCCCTGCCTCCAACACATCCGCTTCCGGTCGAGAGGGTGCGCTCCGCGCTCCCGCCGCGCCTGCGCAGGGAGGGAGGGGTCAGCGCGCCGGCGCAGGGCGGAGGTCACAGGCTGACTTCAGTGGTACTATCTTCTCTTCCCTTGGTGTTGACCCAGGAGGAAGAAAGATGGTGCTGGATCTGGATTTATTTCGGGTGGATAAAGGAGGGGACCCAGCCCTCATCCGAGAGACTCAAGAGAAGCGCTTCAAGGACCCGGGACTAGTGGATCAGCTGGTGAAGGCAGACGGCGAGTGGCGACGATGTAAGTACTGGGACTCGCGGGGTGTCTCCCGATCCTAATCGCAACTTCGGCTCTCGGATCTGGTTTACTGCCCCTGAGGCTACAGCTTTCACCTTTCGTCAGACCCCCTCCCAGGCTGCGGTGGTTCGGGGCTCTCCCTATCCCCCAAAACCCGGGGAGCCGAAGCTATTCCACTTTCACGTCAGCCGCCCTTCCACGCATGCTCAGTGCGGATCGCTGCTCGGTCTAGGAAAGAGCATGACGCATGCGCATCAGGAGCTGTCAAGCCTTCCTGCCGCAAGGGTAGCCAAAAGAAAGCCAGGGCAGGAGGTGTGGGGGGGTTTCCCCTTTCCTTTCTTTGGTCGCCTCCAGTTTTTTCCTCATCTTCAGCAAGACCAAAGTGGTCCCTGTTCCGATAGGAACAAAGGCTCCAGCCTAAGACTGAGTCACATCTGCAGCGTAATATGTTCAGTCCACTCATATTGGAAGCATTTGGTGTCTTTGGAGGCCACTCCTGTCTAAAAGCAGTGATCCTGGAGCTTTTGGGAAAACCATCCCCCTGATTTATGGTTATGCCTTTAAGAACGGAGAAAAGTCTTTTCAGTGGTAGGTCAGACATAGGGAGAGGGATGCAGTGAGACAGGAAAAAGCTTGTAATTATTAAGGATGTTTTGTGAAAATTTTCTAGAAAAGACATGGCAGAATTGGCCTAGAACCAAGAACTGATGCATCATCCTTCCTGAAGCTAAATAAAACCATAGAATCCTCTGCCTAGAATCTAGGCCCTAGATTAATTGGAGTAGTCACTGAATGATTCAGTGCTGTCAAGCACACGTGATTTTGTCTGATGCAATAAGTCGGCAACTAGCTGAGAGCCCGAGTTATGACAGCACACTGCAAAGGCAATTGCAGTCCAAGACGGGTGGATTTCTATTAGGAAAATTGATTTCCCTAAATTTATGAGAGTATTAGGTACCAAGGGAATATTTAACTCAGATCGTTTGCTGATTCTGTGTCTCTCAGTCACCCTAATGTGGTAGTTTGTGACTGTGAAATCCCACTACCAGAACTTGAAATTTTGAGTTGCAATGGAATTAAATTAAATGGAAGGAAAAAATTAGACTGGATGTTGTTTTACTGAATTAGAAGTATCAGGTATTTTGTATCAGCCTAGCCATTGTCCAGCATTACATGTCTTTGAATGTGTTAGTCTCTTGCATGTAATGTACACTTCTATAGGAAGTTTTATCCTTTAACTAATGAATGTATTTAAGGTGAAGGGATAAATTCCTCAGGGACATGGCTGTGTTTTATTCATCTGTCTGTCCCAGTACCTAGAGTATACATACACTTACAAGGCTGTCAGAAAAAAAATCCAGCCATTGTCAATAGAATGAGAACAGTTACATGGCTAGATACTTTCCGGACAGCCCTAGTGTTACCAGAAAGTGGGGTGTCCTCGTCGACGCAATGTCCAGGTTCATGGTATCTTGAGCAAAGAATTGAACGAGATACACACAAAAGTATAGAGGTGAAACAAAGGGATAGTTTATTGAAGAGAAAGTACACTCCAAAGAGGTAGGAGCAGGCTCAAGCAGGAAGATGGCTCAAGAGCCCTGATTAACGAGTACTTTTATTTTCTTCCATGTCATCAGGGGAGACACCTCTTGCTGTGGAGTTTCTTGATTGACAAGTCTGATTGACATGGGGCCTATTACATGACGCCTTCTAACTGCGCATGCCCTTTCCCAGAGTTCAGTCTGTTGTAATGATATTAATGAACTTCCAGGCATATGTATGACATTACAACGATGGTATAATGAGGTCCAGGTGAGATGAAGTTCGTTATAACTCTCACTGCGCAGGCGTTAGGAACTTGCTCAAACTGGTGGGCTTCTTGTGCCCTCTAACTTCCTTGTGTTTGCCAGGAACTTCCTCCTGTGGCTGCCTAGCCTGGGGCAGGGACTACTAGTGAGAGGGTGGTATCAGGGTGGTGACTACTACAGCAGAGCAGTCCCATGGGACGGGTCCCGAGATTTCCCCTGTTCTATCTGCCTTCATCACATTCTCTTGAGAGATGTGATCCCCACAAATATCTATGGGAAGCTGAGGGGCTGGAGGTCTCATCTTCTGTATCTGCTTCCTGCTGAGGATGATCGTTGTCCCTACCTATTGGAGATTCACGGAGTTCTCACCCTATCTGATCTGAAAGGGGAAACGGTCCTGAGATCCACCATATTGACTTCTTTGGTCGAGTTGGGCTGGAAGCCTTGTTGACGTATCACTTGTATCCCTATGGTCCCTAGATGAGGAGAAATTAATTCAGTTAATAGTTTTAGAAAGGATTGACCTAAATGATAGAAATGAGCCGAAACACCGGGTGGCAGTGACAAGCTTTATTGGGGGAAAAAGCTGCCGGGCTGTCTCACAATGGGAGAGCAGCAGCTCCGGCTGTTGCAGGGTGAAGTTTTATAGGTAAGAGAGGTTACTAGGCAACATGTAGAAGGAAACCTAGGTGATCACTACTGATCGGCCAAGCATAGACTTTTAATTGTACAGGTGATTATTATTGATTAGTCAAGCATAGGTCTCCATTGTCCCGGTTACAGTTAGGGCTAAGGTAAGTTTCAATTTCCCAAGTCTAATTTCTTTTTCCCGTATTAACTCTCTGTCTCCTAGGTTAATGTTAAATCATAGTATCTTGTTTTCCCGAACTAACTCTTGATCTCCCAGGTTAATGTTCAATCATAGTATGGTCAAGGAAGAGGAGAAGATGGCGGGGGTAGGAGCCATTTTTTATAGAAGAATCTATCACTAAGAAATAGGTCTCAAAGCCCTTGTCGCTATAATTTAAAGTCCGTTGAGCCTGCGGCCTGTTGACTTCTGGCCTAGCCGGTCATTCAGGTGCTTTCCCCTGTCTTGGTCTAGAAAGACCTGGAAGGGATGCTTGCCTGTAGTGATTGTAATCAGTAAGCTGGAGACATGAGTTACAAGTTTCAGAGTAATTACCTATGAGAGACAGTCTGTTGCTCGGGGTGAGGAGCCAGAGAAAATTAATCAAGAAAGTGATTAACACTTTGGATTAGGAAAAAGGTGAACCAAAGCTAAGGAACAAGGAAAAGGAGTCTGTAGTGAGGTGGGGAGATAGATGCTTTGTGTGGCCCACATCACTCGTATAGGATGTACATACTTGTATACACGTGTATACATATATACCCAGTGCCTAGCACTGCGCCTGCTCCTTGGTAAAAGCTTGACAAAGGTTTGTTGAATTCATGACTATCTTCTATCTTCAGAGTACTTTGCCCTTCTTTATGAAAAGCAGTACATGTAGTTTATTTTCAACACACTCTTTTCTACCTGACATCCCATACCAATATTCTCTTTGCAACCAAAGAGAGTTTTAATGATTTTTCCCAAGACATTGACTGCTCGAGTAGGACATTGACAGATCTCGTATCAAGGTTTTTTTTATATCTGAACCTCAGATCAGAGGTTAGGGTTCTTCTGTCATTGGCCACAACAAGGACTTGTAACCCAGAGCCACATTAAGAATGCAGAACATGTTCAGTGACTGAGGATACAGCAAGCCTCCATTACAGCAACACCTGTTGGGCTGCCTGTAGACCTCCAGGGGTGCCACTTGGGCTCTCAAAGGTATCTGATAAAATTAGGAGTCATACACCACAGAGTTTACCACAGCTCTTCTAACTCCAAGGATTTGAACTGTGATTTCTTCGTTTTAATTCACAGTAATATAATGAGGACACACTTGGGCACATGACAAATATTCGCCTCAACTACTTGCAAAGCCACTAGATTCCCACCTATCCTGAAATCTGCTGCTAAACAGGAATTCTGTTCTCCCCCAAAAGTGCTTTTCTGAATGATATTTCTCTTTACTATCAGTTTAAGTAATTTCCTCTTAACCCAACTGTAGATGCCTTCAGCCAGGTGGTCATCATTCTAACTGCTTTCAGTTTCACCCCAGTCTCACCCAGTCCTGGGCCATACCCAGGAGTTGATCTTTTTGGAATGCAAATCTAATCATTTTACTCTGGGCTAAGTCTTGCAGTGACATTCATACCCTAAAGCAGTACTGTCTGATAGAAACATATTATGAGGCACAGGTGTAATTTTATGTTTTTTTGAGCCACTTAAAAAATGTAAAGAAAAACAGATGAATTTAATTTTAGTAATGTATTTTATTTAACCCAATATATCAAAAAATTAAGATATGTTACACTTTTTCTTTTTATACAAGTCTTCAAAATCCAATGTATATTTTGTACTTAGAGTGCATCCCAATTCAAGCTAGCTATGTTTCAAATGCTTAATAGCCACATGTAGCTAGTGGCAACCATATTGGACAGGGTAGTCTTAAATCATAAAAATCCAAATTTCTTAACACAATTTACAAAGTCCCACATTCCTTCCTAGCCTCATCTTCTGCCTTTCTCCCATGTACTCCTCTTGCTCTTTGTTCTAGCCTTGTTATTGCTACTCATACTCTTTCACATGTTCATGACTGTTGCCTCTTCCTGGGTGGTGCCCCCACTCTCATTTGCCCTCTTTGCCACCCAACCCTGCTCCCATAGCACCACTTCATTTGTTGAGTGCTCTCCATATACAGGGTCCAGCAGAAGTAATGCTCTTTTTTATGAGGTGGAAATCTATACCAAATCTTCTATTAAAAAATCATAAGCATAATTCAGTAACATAACTATTTTAAGTACTTTAGAAAGGGCGTTACTTCTGTTGAACACTGTACATCTCATATATCTCTGTTGTGGCATTTATACTATTTTTGTATACAACCTTTTAAAACTTGTTTTTTATTGAGATATAATGTATTTAGTGAAGTGCACAAATCTTAATTTGCAGCTTGGATTTCACCAATCTATACACCACCACCCAGGTCAAGATCTAAGACCTTGGCAGAAACCCAGCAGGCTCCCTCACGCCCCCTCGCAGTCACTTCTCACGTCCAAAAATAACAGTAATCTGCCCTCTACTGTCAGGGACCCCATAATAAGGTCCTTTTGCCCAGTGTCACTCATACCAATATAACTAGATTGTATGATAAAGCAAAGAAGAAACTTGATTCTTTGATCAGAGAATGGAGAAGGATGAGCTTAGGCTCTAAAGTTACCTTTCCACATTTGAGGGAATTCGGAGAGTCTTACAGGATTTGTGGGAAGTGGGCAGGTTCAGGGCTGAGGATTTCCAGGAAAAGGGTGGAGGGTTCTCTGAATTGCAAAAGGAAGTGTATGGCTGGGGTAGTGTGCACAGTTTCTAAATATAATTGTGCTGTGGGAGCAGGGTTGGGTAGCAAAGAGGGCTAATGACTGGCCAGACATCATGCATGTCTCATTTTAATGTTGTCTCCTCCCCTGCATATGATCTTTAGCATATGCACTATCCTTCACCTAAAGGTCACTTAGAAAGGGGTCTCAGGGCCATCTTGAGTCCTTCTGGAGCAAATCAGTTTCTTAGCTGTGTCCTTGGATCTCTTATTTAGTCTTTGCTAGCAGGCTTAGCTTGCTCTGGAATTTCTGCCCTTTCCCGATGAGTTCAGCCTGTTTCATCAGGGGATACATTGGAGAATGAGAGAAGACAGGAACTTCATATAGATGGACTTACATAGTAATATACTTTAATATGTAACTTCTTTCTCTCAAAATGATGTCTGTAAAATTATTTCGTGTTGTTACATATAGGAGTAGTTGGTTCTGTTTCATTGCTTCAGCGTACTCCATTATGTAAATATTCCAACCCGTTCTATTGATGGACTTCTGGATTGTTACCAGTTGAGGGTATTATGACTAAGGTGCGCTGAACATTGTTATGTGTCTTTTGGTAGACATAGCACTCGTTTCCATTGGGTATGTACCCAGAAGTGGAATTGCTGGGTCATAGGGTAGGCACATGCTTAGATTTACTAGATACTACTAAATAGTTTTCCAAAGTGGTTGTAGTAATTGGTGCTCCCACCAGCAATACAAGTTTCAGTTGTTCTATCTATATCCTTGCCCTTGATATTGGCAGTCCTTTCAATTTTAGCCATTTTGGTGGACAGATAGTGGTATTTCATTGTGGTTTTCATTTGCATTTTCTGATGACTAAAGATATTCAACATTTTTCATGTACTTGTTAGCATTTGAACAGCCTTGTTTTGCGAGTTTCTGTACAATCCTGTTGACCAATTTTCATTTGTCTGTCTTTTTTTACTGATTTGTAAGAATTCTTTACCTGTTCCTACAATTAGATAAAGGGTACAAGACCTTGTCGAATAATGTATACAGTATTGCAGATCTTTTCTCCCAGTCTGTCACTTACCTATTCACTCTTGGTCTTTTAATGCAGGAGTCCCCAACCCCTAGGCAACTGACCATACCGGTCTGTGGCCTATTAGGAACTGGCTACACAGCAGGAGGTGAGTGGTAGGGGAGCTAGCAAAGCTTTATTTGTATTATAGCCTCTCCCCACCACGCGCATTGCATTACCGCCTGAGCTCCTTCTCCTGTCAGATCAGCAGGGGCATTAGATTCTCATAGGAGCATGAACCCTATTGTGAACTCTGCATGCAAGGGATCTAGGTATGTGCTCCTTATGAGAATCTAATGCCTGATGATCTGAAGTGGAGCTGAGGTGGTGAGGCTAGCACTGGGAAGCGACTGCAAATGCAGATTAACATAGGCAGAGAGATTTGACTGCAGTGAGACCATAACAAATCAATTGCTGGCAGACTTATATCAAACCCAAGCTCAGGGTTCCCACTGATTCTGTATTATGGTGAGTTGTATAATTATTTCATTATATATTGCAATGTAATAATAATAGAAATAAAGTGCACAAAAAATGTAATGATGTGCTTGAATCATCCCAAAACCATTCCCCCACCCCCAGTCTGTGGAAAAATTGCCTTCTGCAAAACCAGTCCCTAGTGCCAAAAAGGTTGGAGACCGCTGTTTTAATGAATAGAGTTCTTAATTTTAATGAAGACTAATTTATTGATCTTTCTTTTGTAATTTGTGTTTCTTATATTCTGTTTAGAAAATCTCCATATCCCAAGGTCCTGAAGGTGTTCTCCATTTTTTTCTAGAAGTTTTATTACTTTACTGCTCATATTTAGATGACTTATCACACATTGATTTGAGTGTATGATGTGATGTAGGGATCAAAGTTAAAAGCTTGATTTTTACTATATTCCTCCTAAAGCTTAGATTTAAGAGCTCCGATTTTTGCTAATCAGTTAGACTAATGAATCACAATACCAATATGTTAAATTAGGCCAAAAAATGTATGTAGGCTTATTAGTAGTACACTGCCTTTCCCAAAAGAAACCGTATTATGAGAAACTAACTTAATCTGAAGGCTGCCAGATGATCATTATGTCAAAGCAAAGAGAATAACATTTACCATTTCTAGCATAGAGATGCAGCAACCAAGTTCATGGGAACAGAAACATGACTGCCCTCTCTTGATTATCCTGCACACCACATAGTTTCTTAAATGAATTTTAAGATAATTGAGCAGGTTATAGTTACTTGAGTATTTTCCAGATTATTCAGATGTGTTATATACTACAGTGGTAGCATTCAGATTATGATACTTTTTAATTTTCAGTCTCCTTGTCACCAAATGCTGGAGAACCCTATTGCAGTCACCAATACATGTCAACCAAGTTTGGGGCACTACAGCTACAAGATTTCACAACTTATTGAGGCAGATCCATTCATTACTCTGCCTTCACTCTAGCCTTGGGCTGAGATCAGTCCTACGGAGCCATGATTAGGAGAAGGGGGACTCTTAATTCTATGCATTTCTTTGGTATATTCTTGGGTTCTTTATCCTTCAGGCCGGTTTCAGGCAGACAACTTGAACAAGCTGAAGAACCTGTGCAGCAAGACAATTGGAGAGAAAATGAAGGTAAGAGAACTGAGTAACAGCCTTGACAGCTTGAGCAGAGGTATTTGCTCTTATTCTGAGTTAATACTCACATAATTTCTAATTTAGTGTCTAATTCTATGGGAGAGAATTCATTGCTCTGCCCTCATATGGCAGAAGGAGTGAGGAAGCACCCTGGGTGTCTTTTATGTGCTTACCCTTGAGACTTAATCACCTCTGAAAGACCCCACCTCCAAATACCATCACACTGGGGATTAGTTTCAACATATGAATCTGGGGGGATACAAACATTCAGTCTGTAGCAGCGTAAGATTCTTGCCACACTAGTCATTCATGGTTCTGTTCTTGTCATAAGAACATAAATTCCACCAGAAATCATTTTCAGTTATTTCTTGAGTTCATCCTACAATGCCACAAAGAATTTCTTGTGGCAGACTCCAGGTTCTTTGTCCCAGTGTAGTTGTACTCTTTAATGAAAAAAGCACACACTGGCACTCCAAATCCTGGACTATTGGCTAGGTGACTGGAGACAAGTTAACATCTGAGCCTCAGTTTTCTCATCTGTGAAGTGACAATACTACCATTCACCTATGGAACAGAACTGTGAGAACTAAAATGTTTAAATGTAGAGAAGTTGACATAATGTCTAGAACATTGTATTTATGTAGCAGTTGGGAGTAACAATGGGTGACTGGCCTTCATCCCAAAACAATCCTTCATGCTTTAAGAATGTGAGGTTCCAGCCCAGCCTTGCTTTAGTATCCAGAACAGTATGTGTTTTTAATCTCTCTTCAAAAGTACCCTTTTGCCTCTTAATCACCTTTTTAAAAAACATATCAATTGCATCCTACATTCTGTCTTATTTTTAAGTTGTAAACCTCTGAACTAAAACAAAAAAATAAAAATTTGTAATCTGAACCAGTAAAGAGCATAACAAAAAGATTCCCTTGGGATTCTAGCGCCTAGTAGTCCGAATCCTTCTTTGACCATATTTTGTTACACTTCCAGTTCGTGACTGGCTGTAGAAATTATATGCTTAATATTTGCATGCCAGAGGCCCCATAATCATGTTAATTGCTATGTACACTCCTGCCTGTGTGTTCTGTGAAGCACATGTGCAGATAGTGCCAGCCAGGTGTTTTTCCTATCAAGATGGGAGTGTTTGTTTTCTTTGAAATAACAATAGGGAGTGTTCTCCTTAGCTGTCTATTGGAATGTTCCTAGCAGTGCTTTCACTTATATAGCTCTTGCAAGTACTTAAAAACCCTTTTATATACATTGCATTTTGGTTTTGATTTCTGCTGTAAATGTGGAATGTGGGCAGCACAATTATCAGCCTTATTGAAAGGTTAAGGATATAAGCTTAGGAAATTAAGGGGCTTGCCCAAAATCACACCGTAAGTTAGTTACTGACCTAGAACTTGAACTCAGAACTTGAATTTGCTGCCCTGGAGGATTAGCACATAGCAGGGAAGCCTCAGCTTCCTTGTTACCACATGGAAAATAATTGAGATTTAGGCCATATTTTTCCTCAGTAGTCTTTGCTTGTTCTTATCAAGACTCATTCTGATGTTTTCAGATTTCCAACTTTTTAAGATGATTTGCTTGAGTCACTGAAGGGTATGAGTGGTTATGGTTCGAATACTGACTTCTCACTTCAGTGTATGAGCCTAAAGGATTTCTGTGCTTTAGGAGTTCCCTCGTGGTATAGTGCCTTAAGGCTTCTGTGCTGGCGCTGTCAACGCTGCAGCCTGGGTTCGATTCCCAGCCAGGGAACTACCCACATAATTAATTAATTAATTAATTAATTAATTAATAAAATCATGCCACACATTTCATTAAAAAAAATAAAAAGGATTTCTGTGCTTTACCCTTAGAAGATTTAGTTCTTTCTTGTGATTCAGTTTTGTGCAGTGGGCTATGAGGTAGTATAAATTGCCTACTGTTATATGTATAGAATTTTAAAAATCCTTAGGACATTGAACGTGGTTTCTATACATCATTTTATTTATACTTGCAAAGCAGATCCTAAATCTTCTCAACTTATTTTTATGAGTTTTGCTGAGGTCTTACATAGCTTGTTATAATGGCCTTTGATAATTTCCCTTGACTTAGGAAGAATTTGACTCTTAAAGTTGTCTCCATGGCTCTGGGCAAGGATTAAAAATGACGGATTGGCAGATTATCATAAGGAAGGGTGAGGAGAGAAACTGGAGGGGAAAAAAATCTAGCCCTGGAGTACACCCCTGCTGTTTTGTCAACTTGCATTGAGTACTCAAAACTTCATTCCAGATTTTGTGACTTTTTTCTCCAAAATTTTCTTATCCTTGCATCCCTAATAATAATTTCATCATCCCATTGTTTTTTCTCTTTACCTTCAGCTCTGGAACTGTTCTTAGCAGGTAGACAAGTATTCAAAAACTCCTACCCCAGCGTCTGCCCTTGCCCCAGTGCTGGCTCATGAGCACGTTCACATACTTGGCGCCCATAACTATTCTACATCCGGGGCAGGCATTCTTGTGTTCCTGATGAAGTCAACACTCTGACCCTGATAGGTTAATCATCTGTCCAGGTCACAAAGCTAGGAAGTGAAACTTCTCATTGCTAATTTAGTAGCTTTCCCCCCATATGTTGCATCTTTTAGAGACAGTTATGTAGAAATTTCTGTGATTAGTTTATATGCTTTTAATTTGGTGTGCGCTTATAAAACGATATCAGAAATTTTATTTAATAGGGTTGTTTGTATTGTTTTCCTGTAGAAAAGAGAGCCATTGGGAGATGATGAGTCCATTCCAGAGGATGTATTAAACTTCAATAACCTCACCGCAGACACTTTAGCTGTAAGTTATTGTGACTTTCTAGGTTGGGGATTTCTGTTCTTTTATCGTAACTTATTCCTAGGCAAGCAAATGCTGACAGTGCTCCACACAGCATTGTGGTGTCCTTATATTTCTGCAGCTGGGACATGTCGCCATCTGTTCTTATATATTCTGTACTTGAGTGTTTATTAAACAGCAGAGATGAAGACATGGAATGGAAGAAGTAAGGGTAGGAAGAAGCGAAAACAGTCCATTTTCACAAAGTCAAGGAATCCTTCAGTGTACTGTAATTCAGTAAATAGTCACCACACTGGACCTGGTGCAGTAATTTTCAAGGTTGAACCCTTTCTTAAAACTTCTAGCACAAAAGCATAGCAAGAGCATAAACACAAAAGTTGCTGTGCTTGAAGGGCTGGTTTGTGAGTGCTGTTCCTGTCCAGCCCTGCCTGGTAAGGGCTCCCCACAAGAAATCAGAGTACTATTTCAAACACCTGCAGTAAGGAATACAAAATTAGCTTACACCAAGTACTCTTACCCCTAATAAATTTATAATCTTCCTGGAGAACAGTTAAATGTTGTACACAATGGAGTGCAAAATTGGTTTAATCGGGGATATCAGAAAGTGCAAGTTAAGGAAAAGAGCTCTTAAAAGAGCTACATATGAAAACTCCTGTGTAGAAACAAGAGGAGGGGCCAGAATTGACCCATCTCTGCCTTGGGCACCCCAAAAGAAAATGCCATATCTATCCCCGTGTGGAATAAATCTCGGTTCTTTGAAAGCCTTCATGGTCAGTTTTTAAAACACTGAGACAACGTTTGGCATAGAGCACACAGTGTTAGGGCAACAGCATCTCACTGCTACTCCGTCCTTGACTCAACTGTGGCCTGGGTGCTAGCCTGACCTGTTCATCCACAGAACCTAAAAGTGTCACAGATCAAAAAGCTCCGGCTCCTCATTGATGAAGCAATCCTGAAGTGTGACGCCCAGCGAATAACACTAGAGGCGGAACGGTTTGAGAACCTCCGAGAGATCGGGAACCTTCTGCATCCCTCTGTGCCCATCAGCAATGATGAGGTAGGCGTCAGTGCCACAGCAGGCAGCTGCCTTAACGTCGCTCCTCCCTGTGAGAAAGGGGCCTAGGCGGGAGGAGGAGAGAGAAGCACTGGCACCCTCTGTATAACAGGCCTGTGTCAGAAGCAGGCTCTTTGTATATTCACTCTGCCCACCAATTGAAAATTGAAAGAGTCAGATCTTCGCCTGATTGGGAAGTAGCGGAGACAGCAGGTAGGACACTCTCGTGGCACAGAAATCTCTTCTAAATCCGGCTGCTGTTCTCCACTGTTGCCCCTGGTAGCAGCAAATCTCGTGGGAGGGATCTGCTAAGTCAACCTCACCCCTCACCCATACCCTGCTGAGACGCTGCAGGTTGAAGGGAAATCTGCATGATAAAAGTTTCCTGCTGAGTGGGAGCTTCCCCAGCACAAAGCTGCTCAGAGCCCAGCCTTTGTTCCCTGACACCCCAGCCGTAGCAGGGCCCATCTGTGCCTCTTTCATTCATTCTCTGGTGAACTGAACATTAAACTCTGCAGGCTGGGGTGGCAGACTCGGGAGGTCAGGGCCCTGAGCCCGTCCTCTTGTGGCCCCGGGACCAATGAGAACCTGGAAAATAAAAATCTACATTCCCCTCTGCACCCCAGGCAATTCTGATTGTTTTTTTATTGGGGGGGGGGGTGTCTTTCTGCAGGACTTTTTTTTTTTTTAAAGGAGTTATTTAAAAGGGTAAAAACAAAAAAACAATGCAACAGATCTTTTGGAAAATCCTGATTTCGGTTTCAAGGCTACAGTCGCTTCTAGGCATTTATAAATGATTATTTCTCTATTGAACACAGATTCTCTAGCAAATTCCCTTCTTTAATCTCTATACAGTGACCAAAACCTCATGTTTGAGCTCAAGGTTGTTCTTGGAACAGGGTTTAGAAAAATGGAGGCTGTAGAATTCAGAGGTCCTGGTCTTGTTTCCTTAGGATGCTGACAACAAAGTAGAGAGGATTTGGGGTGATTGTACTGTCAGAAAGAAGTACTCTCACGTGGACCTGGTGGTGATGGTTGATGGCTTTGAAGGCGATAAAGGGGCTGTGGTGGCCGGGAGTCGAGGATACTTCCTAAAGGTAAGAGTAGGGAATCAGTGGGGATGAGATTATAAAGAAGGAACTAAATGTGCTGAAAACATAACCTACTTAAAGAAGCCCACAAATCTACCACTTGTACTCGCCTGTCTGCTGCAAACTAAATCAGAACTGCCTCTGCTTTTAAGGAACTCAGTGTAATCGGACAGTTAGACAAGTAACAGACTCAAAGCTCACTGTGATAAGTGTGGTGGGGGTAGGCCCAGAGAACTGAGAACGGTAGGCAGAGGCAAACCTGGATTAGCTGGGACTGAGAGCAGATGAAATCTGGGAAGACTTCCAGAAGACATGGTAAAATAATTTTGGAATTACAGGTGACCCTTGGACAACACAGCTTGAATTGCATGGGTCCACTTATGCATAGATTTTTTTCAAACACATACTGTAAATGTATTTTTTTTCTTCCTTATGATTTTCATAACATTTTCTTTTCTCTAGCTTTACTGTAAGAATACAGTATGTAATACGTATAACATATACAATATGTATTCATTGTATTTATGTTATTGGGAAGGCTTCGGGTCCACAATAGGCTATTAGGTAAGTTTTGGGGAAGTCAAAAGTTACAAATGGATTTTTGACTGTGCTCGGCACCCCTAACCCCCACATTGTTCAAGGGTCAACTGTGCTTCATATACACATTCATAAATATGCTCTACATCACACAAATGATTCCAGCACTGTAAAAATTAGCACAAGAAAACTTTCCCATGCACCCGGGACTGATGATCCTTTTCTCTTACTTTGTTATCAGAAAGAGCATTCACTTTACAGTGTGCCTGGATGATACACTGGGCACTGGTCAGTGTTGGGGTGCACGGTCTTTGCTGGCCTCCTGTGTGCCCCTGGGTAGTCATATTCTGCCCCAGATGCATCTGAATGTTAATTTTAAGCAGATGAACATGTTGACAGAACCCAATCTCACAGTGCTGTGTCTCTGCCTCTTCAGGGTGCCCTGGTGTTCCTAGAACAGGCACTCATCCAGTATGCTCTTCGCACCTTGGGAAGTCGAGGCTACATTCCCATTTATACCCCCTTCTTCATGAGAAAGGAGGTCATGCAGGAGGTGGCACAGCTCAGCCAGTTTGATGAAGAACTTTATAAGGTGAGTAGCCTGGGGTAGTGTGGCACAATGACTTCTCAAGTTATGAAGGTTACCTTCAAAGGTACAGAGCAGTGCTGTCCAGTAGAACTTCCTGCGGTGACAGAAATGTTCTGTGTCTGTGGCTATTGTGCACTTAGAATGTAGCTAATACAACTGAGAAAGTTAAATTTTAATTTTTATTGGTTTTAATTCAAATAGCTACACATCGCTAGTGGCTACCATATTGGACAGAGCAGACAGAGAACCTGTTTGATATTTCCCCCAGGTAATCTGTATGATTTATCTAAATGAGCATACTTTAACGTTATAAGTTTAGAAAAGAAGCACATTTGTTGAGTGGTGCGACAAAAGGAAGTCACAGAAGTGGCTGGTCTTACCATGTCCTTCCCGTTTGTGGCTCCTTCTCAACCAGGGACCATCTCAGGGAGAGCCAGAGGCTTCAAGTCAAGGTTCAGAAGGTCATTCTCACCGACTGAACACCAAAGTGATCCTCTGAGGATTATAATCAGTAAACTAACCCATAGCACCACGAAAGCAGAGAGCATGTCTCCTTTTGTCCCACACTGGCAAAAAGGGCTTGACACTTAGAGAATCCTTCACTAGCATTTGTGGAGTGTATTAATGTATATTGCTACCAGCTCAGGTTTTATTGTACACCTGCCATCATTGGTCCTTACACACCTTTTATAAAAGTTTCGTGTATTAGATAAATAAAGAATATTACCAGAATATTTTATCTCATTTTAATTTGTTTTTCTTTGATCCATTAGAGACCCCATTTGGGACTGACCCCTTCCCTCCCTTTTCTTCAATGTCCCCTGCTCACTCGGACCTTTGCTCTGGTTTCTTGCTCTAGCCGAGGTCCTCCTCCCTTGCTCTTACCTGTAAATGTCCCTCCTCCTCCTTCAGGTGATTGGCAAAGGCAGCGAAAAGACCGATGACAGCTCCTATGATGAGAAATACCTGATAGCCACCTCAGAGCAGCCCATTGCTGCACTCCATCGGGATGAATGGCTGCGGCCAGAGGATTTGCCCATCAAGTATGCTGGCCTGTCCACCTGTTTTCGCCAGGAGGTGGGCTCCCATGGCCGTGATACCCGCGGCATCTTTCGAGTCCATCAGTTTGAGAAGGTGAGTAGACAAGTGACTGTGAAGAATAGGACCTTCTGTCTCTCTGTCCAGGCTGCTTAGAGGAGAGACAGGGTCTGTGTTGCTCAGGCCCACCCTAGCTCCGGTCTTTCGTCCCGTGGCCTCCGTCTGTGTTTCCAGGGAAGAGCCCAAGAACACAGTGGAATGTCTCTGAGCACAGACTCTGGAACCAGGCTGCCTGAGTCCGAATGCCAGCTCCACCATTACCAACTGTGTAACCTGGAACAAGTTGCTTAACCTCTCTGTGCTCAGTTTTCTCCTTGTCAGGGGAGGATGATAACAGTACCTACTTCATCAGGCCTACTGTGAGGGTTACACTAGTTAATGTATGTAAAGCACTTAGAACAGTGCCAGGCACGTATATGGTAAGCTCTCTCTAGAAACATTTGTTCTTTTTGGGGCGGGGGTGTAGTTCTCTGGCTGGGCATCGAACCCAGGCCGCAGCATTAAGAGCGCCGAAGCCTAGCCACACCACCAGGGAACCCCCGAAACATTTGTTCTTATTGCACTGCCAGTCCACTGCAGCACCAGTCTCTCCTGCTGGGAGCCATCACCCTTGCCTGAGTCTCAGTGGTGTAGAAACAGGTCTTCATTGCCAGAATAGTGCCCACTTCAGTCCTTTAGTTTATTCACCCTGTCCCACTGTTACTGTCTCCTTGGGTCCTTCTTTGCAGATTGAGCAGTTTGTCTACTCATCACCACATGACAACAAGTCATGGGAGATGTTTGAGGAGATGATTGCTACTGCAGAGGAATTCTACCAGTCTTTGGGGATCCCTTACCACATTGTGAATATTGTCTCAGGTATCGGCCTCCCTTTCCTGCATCCCACAAATGCCACCTTCACCACACACACAAATAGCTCACAATCCAATTAATTGTCCTCATTAATTAAAATATCACACTCTTCTCACTTGGGAGTGTTTGGTGATAAGAATAGCTGGGTGTAATTTCACTTCTGAGGATAGGATATGAATTAAAGAATTCTTCAGGTTTGCTAAAGGTTAGCCTTCTGAAATACCATCCCTCCTCCATGAATTCTAGGGGTTTTTCCTTACAGGTTCTTTGAATCATGCTGCCAGTAAGAAGCTTGACCTGGAGGCCTGGTTTCCGGGCTCAGGAGCCTTCCGTGAGTTAGTCTCCTGTTCTAACTGCACGGACTATCAGGCTCGCCGGCTCCGAATCCGATATGGGCAAACCAAGAAGATGATGGACAAGGTAGATGGCCCCTGGGGAGGCAGGCAGCAGGGCCTTCAGTGCAGAGTAGATCCTTCTTATTCCTTAGCGCTTGGGTTACATTATTTCTCAGCATCCTGAGCTTTTCAATCTAGGCCAAAAAGGGAATCTGAAAATGACTTCTATTAAATCAGGTCTGAGTCCTTTTAGATAGAAACCTGACTCTAGCTCCATTCTACAAGGTAATCCTAGCTTTTCTCTTTTGGCATTGTTATAGTTCTATAACTCCAAATAATGAATAATCCCCATTTGTCTGCACTGAACAAGTCAGAGGCAATGTCTTCCCTCTTCTCACCAAGGAGGTCTGAGTTGGAAACTTATCTCTTCAAACCCAATTTTCAGGCCCTACTTCAAACCCTTTTTCAAGTCAAGGACTTGAAAGGGGCTAAAAGGAGAGACCACTATGGTAACTTCTTCTTTTTCCCTCAAAGGGCCCAACTTTCTTCAAAATACTGGGACCTACCAGTGGTCACTCGTGGAGACATGAGGAATCTTCCTGGAGTGGTCTGATAGGCAATAAATAAAAGTTCAGAAAGAGCTCGGTCATGGGTAGAATGCAATGCGTGGTTTCGATTTGCATAGTTGCAATAGGGGAGTCATCAGTTAAACCAGCTAAGGGCTGGGTTTAACCGCTCCCTCTGGGGCCCTCCCTTCGCAGGTGGAGTTTGTCCATATGCTCAACGCTACGATGTGTGCCACCACTCGCACCATCTGCGCCATCCTGGAGAACTACCAGACGGAGAAGGGTGTCATTGTGCCCGAGAAGTTGAAGGAGTTCATGCCGCCAGGTGAGACGCCAGTCCAGCCTCTTTCAGAATAGATTAGATTTTATTGTTGAGACATAACCCCCAAAACTCTGCCTGTCCTCTGGTGCCAGGCATTGCAGAGAGGCAAAGCTGAGAAAGTAGCCAGTACAGGTATGATATTCTGTTGCAATGCGGCTAAAATTCAGACTGGGGAAGAAGGAATAAATGAAACCAGTGCCCATTGTGGGTGCCTTTTTGTTCAAAGAGATCGTTGTCTTGTGGAACTTACCCCAGAAGTCCTTGGGCTTTGACTCCTACAATAGGTTACTTGTTTGGCTCTTTCCTTTCCAGGTCTCCAAGAACTGATTCCCTTTGTGAAGCCAGCACCCATTGACCAGGAGCCATCAAAGAAGCAGAAGAAGCAGCATGAGGGCAGCAGAAAGAAAGGGGCAGTGAGAGATGTCACCCTGGAAAGCCAGCTGCAGAACATGGAGGTCACCGGTTCCTAAATGTCCACTCCTCCCAATTCTGTCAGCTGGGATCTCAGAGCCTGCCCGGGCAGGGGCGCCAAGCACCCACTCATCGCCCACCCCATCTGACTACACTGTTGGAAGGGGAATCATCTATCATGTCCTACATAGCTTTCCTGTCTCTTCGCATGGGCCTAGGATCCAATCCTTGCTAACTGATGGAACCATGTAATAAAACACCTTTGGAGAAGGCTGGGGCTCTTTGCAGCCTTCTGCCGGGGGCTTGAACCATCTCTGACAGAACTCCCTGGAACCATACTCACGTTTTCTTTTCCTTCTAAATAAGGCTGTTGCGTTTACCAAGTCAGCCTTTGAGAAGGTAGGTAAAGGCAGGGGTAGATTTAGTAAAGACTCATGGGCAAAGTGACAGCTTTGAGTCTTAGACACAGAAACGAGCCAGCGGGACCAGCGCCAGGATCCCCTTTATAAATCTGCTTCTGTTTAAAAGCAGTTGGATAGGACTAGCTTAGAGACCAGAGTTGATATAAAAAAAGCTTCATAGCACTTCTGTTCCTTAGGAAGGACTCCTTGGAAAGGGAGGGAGGCCGTGAGGCAGGGCAGATGAAACTATATTTAATCCAAAAGAACCCTACACTCCAGCATGAGGCAGGGCCTTATTAACAAATGTTTCTCTTTCCACTCATTCCAAAATGGGAGACCAACTGCCTAGCAGCTTGTTGCTGCAGCTCCGGAGGATGGAGACAGCCAGCAGGGCAGAGGGGAGGGAGGAAGGATGTTTCAGTCGCTGCTCTGGAGCTCTCACGTTGCCCTGATGGCCAGTTGGCCAGTTCACCCTTTTTCTCCAGGGAGGGTAATGTTCAGGCTCTTTATTTACCTGCTCCCTTTCATCTGCGGTCTACAAACACTTTAATAACACCTCGTGTTGGTTCAGTGCTTCTCTCCTAGGAGCCTAAAATACTTCCTGTAGATAATCTCTTTTATCTTTGTGACAGTCCCAGAAGGGAGGGTGGGGACAAGATTATACCTCTTCCATCATATGGAAGGCAGAGTACAAGGTAGGTAAGGGAGGTGAGACAGCCTGACCAGGTGGGATACAGGGGTCCTGGCTCCTCAGCAGTGCTTGATGCTCACGTTTCTGTGGGAGGATGAGAGCAGGACTCCGAACTAGCCTGTCACTTTGGAGCCTTTATGTCATCTCAGTTTCCCTAAGCAGCAACTTCCCCGGGGACTGCTGGACCTTGGGACCCAGGAAAGAGGCCATGTGCTTGGTTTTCCACGGGGTGGCTTTGGGGCTGATGCTATTAATTGTGCTACTGGAAACCCTATCAAAACCAGGAGCACCTGAAAGGGTGACTGCAGTGGCTCTCTTGCCACAGGCAGGCTCAATCAGACTGCCTCTGCTGTATCCCATTGCCCTCAGCTCCGGGATAACAAAGCCATGGCCAGCAGACAAAAGAGCAAGCTGTTCCCATTCACTCGGAAGGACCAGAAATTCGCACTCCCGTAGCCTCAGCTCTTTGGTATATAGGAAGGCAGTTTACACAGTGGGCAGGAGGCTGGATTTGCTCACCACCACACAGCCCTCTCGTTTGAAAAGCCCATTGGGCTTTGGGGTTAGAAACTCAGATGGCCTTGAACACCCACATCTAGCCATAGAGGTCACTGCAGCTGCCCCTCTCTGTCCCCACTCTTACCCTCTTCAGCTCCTTGTGCCCGTGACTTTCTTTCCACCAGGAGGCACTGCTTTTCTCCATGGCCCTGAATGCTGTGGAAGGACTGAAGCTGGGGCTCTGGGTTTCCCTGCACTGGCTGCCTGACCTTACCTCACTAGTTTTCTGGAGCTGGTTGCACCTGCAACCTAGACTCCCTACTGCTTAATGCAGAGAGCCTCCTACTCTGTGTGGCTGGCTGGCAGCCCGGCTCCCCATGCCAGCCTTCCCCTGCCTGCCCTCTGGGTGGGTCAGAATGTGGACTGGCCTGGGAGACTGCCTACGGAAAAGGAATGTGTGGAGTCTGGAATATAGCTGCTGTGCCAATCTGTTAGAAAGTCTGCCCCATTCTTCCCGGAGCCAGAGGAGAGAAAAATGTGAGGAATGGATGACCTGCAGGCCACACAGCAGAACACAGGCAGGTGAGCATGTGGGCATAACATGCACTCACTGAGTGCTGACCCTGTGCCAGGCATGATTAGGAGCAAGGCCTACAGAAAGAGGGACGCAGTCCTTGCTCAGAAAGAGCTCACCGTCGTTGGGAAAGGTATGGTCTGGCTTCCTCCAGTGGGAGCTGAAATGCAGCCTCCTTCCCTCCCCAGAGAAGTGGGATGGAGCTGATGCAAGCCTTGCTTAGGATGGGCCGGCTGGCCTGGAAGCTGACGACTTGGGAACTGGCCCAGATAACCTTGACTCCACCCTGGCAGTTGCCTCCGCAACCCACGGCTGATGGCTGTCATCCCTGGCACCTTGACCTGCCCCATTTCCAACCTCAGCTCCCCAAGTTACCTCAGCAAACAACCCCCACGGGCCCTATGGAGTGAGTCAGAGCCCTGGGTCCCTCACCAACCCTTAGTTCCCACACCCAGGAATTCGGGGCCCAAGATGCAGGTCTATGTGCTTCAGGCAAGAGAGGAGACACCAGGCCTCTCTACCAAGAGGCAGAGACAGACAACTAGGAGCCAGACTTCCAGAGAAATTCCAAAGAGCCAGGCAATGGTGTGGGGACTCAGTGTGAGAATTAGGGGCCTGCCAGTGCTCATGGTCTGCTTGCAAGGTCAGTTTATTCAAGGTGCCAACACCAGCCCCCTACCCCACACTGGTGAAATCACTCAGGGAACTGACACTTTCCCTGCGACCTGTCCCAGCCTTGCTTTTCCTTCCCTGAAGCTTTTCCGGTTTACCCAGGGTCCCAAGACTGCCTTCTCTCCCTGCACCTCCCAAACCTCCCTGGCCACAGTCCCAGGATGAGTCTGACAGACAGAGCTGGGATGGGCCCCAGAGAAATGTGCTGCGTGTCAGAGCCTGTGCCAGGATGAGGGGCCTGCTCCACTCCCCCACTCCCCTCACAGCATGGGGTTCCCCAAAAGCTCCTCCCACCTACACATAAAAGGAGGGGTACAACCGAGCACCTCCTATGGGGGATGTCTCGTGAGACTGACACCTCCGCCTCTGACATTGCCATTTTAAGAGCTCCCCCAACAGGGGCGGGGGTGCTGCAGGCAGGTTCTTGTTGCAGAAACCCAGCCACTGGGCTCCCTAACAACCTACCGGAAAGACCCAGATGCCAACCGTGCCAGTTCCCAACGTCTGGGTTTCCGGACCTGCGGGACACGTCCCAGTGACCTCTGATTCTGAGGAAGCCCCCCATTTTTTGGAGGGCAAGTTCCTCCTTCGCTGCTTGGATTGGTTGGCTGATTAAGCCTTGCATTTTGGAGAGCTGCCGCGGTCCCTCCCTAGGACTGGGGCTTCCCTCCCCGACATAAACCTGGGGTCAACAATGGTCTGGCAAATGATTTTCCTGGGAGTGTAAATGGATGGTAAGATAGTGTGACTGACCCTTCAGGAAGACTCTTTTATTTTTTATTATTATTATTTTTAACCCCTCGTGTTTAGAATAGCATTCAATCCTTTCCTCCTTCCATCTTCTCAAAAAGAAAACATTTTTCTACTCTTTCTCCCAAACCATTTGCCCTGGATCTCGGTTCCTGCGTCCCTGTTCTTCAGCTAGCTCTCCCCTGAACCTCTCCGCTCCCGCTCCCGTCCCGTCCCCACCCATTTCCCCTCAATATTCCAACCTGCTTACATTTCCCCATACTAAAACCGCCGTCCTGCCGTCCTGCCGTCCTGCCTCTGCTGTCAACTCTGTTCAAAGATAAACAGTGGGCACCTCTAGCCTCTGGTACCTCGTGGACATTCCAGGCCCTCCTGGTCCCCCTCAGCGAGAAAGTGGAATGTTCCAGACAAGGAACAGCAGGAGAGAGCAGGAAGAAGCCCTGCATGAACAGCCGGAGTGCAGAGAGTGGGGGGCAGGTTGAGTTGAGGCTAGAGAAGTGGAAGAAATACGGAGTTAGTGCCTGCCGCTAAGAGCTGGTTCCCCTGGGCCCTGGGCCTTTCCCCGCTCCTTCTCCGCGTGCTCTCCTACCTCTAAGCCCAACTCCGTGACCTCCCATCACGCGGCTCCGGCTCCAGCCCCTCACCCCGCAACATGCACAGCGAGCATCTCTACCATCAGGGTGGAAAACCCAAAGATCCAAGTTTAAGTTCTTATCCAATACTCTATCTCTACTCTCTGGGTATTCAAGCGTCCAAAACAAACACCCAGGAGTCAGGGTGGACCACCCCTTCTCATCCCCAGGGCCAGGCTCGCAGCGTCCCACTGGGTCATTTCATCACCCAGATCTGCCCCTCCGCCACCTGTTCCTCAGCCACACGCGGCGCGTTCCCCGACTCCGCCGCCGCCGCCTGCTGGCCTGCCGGACTCAGCCCCGCCTCCAGGGGGACTACTCACCGCGCGGGAATACTCTGTGGGTGGTACAGCCATGACCACGCCCTCCCCTGCCAAAGCGCTTGGATGGCTCCTTCAACTTCAGCATATAAAATCCAGACTTCTCAGCCCGAGTCCAGACTCATCCACTGGGGCTGCGGTTGAGATGAACAGGCCCTTCCGCGCTGCTTGTGCCCACCTCCAGCTCTGAGCTCCAGCCGCCTAACTACTCACCTCTCCCAGCACTGACCGTGCATTGCAACTCTCAATATTTGCTCATGCTGTTCCCTCTGCCTGGGTCATGCCTGCTGCTTGTCTGTGGAATTCCTCCTTCCTCTTCAGAGTGCTTGAAATCCACCCCCTTTATAAAACCTCCCCTAACCCCTCCCACCCCACACAGAAATATTAATGAATGCAGCTCAATCACTGCCTTTGTCTCTGTCCACATTAGACTGGTTGCTTCTTGAGGCCAGAGCTGGGGTCTTGTTCATCTGTGTACTTTTTATGCCTTGCCAGGTGGCCAGAGCATAGCTGGGCTCTCCCCCAACCCTCACCCCCCAGCCTGCTCTGATAAACTTAACAACTAAGTTATTGAAGGTGTGGCTTTGGGATTTGCTGCTCACGGCTCAGTCCCCAGACTCCATCTCTTCCCCTCTGTGCTCAGGAGCCAAAAGTGATCTCAGCGGGATCTTAGACGCACTGTGTGTGCATCAGGATGGAATGCTGGCCTGATGAGCCACCCTAGGCAAACAGTGCTACCACTGTGGGTGGGACCTATCACTGAGTGAAGACATCCAACGCCATCTTTTAATGAGCCTCGGAGAAAGTCTGTGTGACTTGGCCGAGACATCAGGCCTATGACTCCTGGCTGCAGCTGGCACTGGGAATACAATTTTGTGGTTGAAATGAATGAATTCAGAGCTGTCCACAGAGGAGCCTAGATACTCAACTGGCCTCCCAGATAGTGGCTCCAGGAAATGGAGGGACACCTAAGCATCCCTCTATGCCTGCCATCCATCCACCCATCCATCCATCCATTTGACCAATATTTACCAAGTGCCTGCTGTGTGTCAGGTACCATGCCAGGTGCTAGGTATTCGAGGTACACGTATCGTCCCTGCTCCTGGACCTTACTGCTAGTGGGTAAGACACATGTTAACCAAGTAAATTTACAAATAAAGACTTCATGTAATTATACATCGCTGTATATTCCATGAAGAAGGGGATATTGAAGACTGCCATATTCAACAGTTGGAAGGAAGCCAGTGTGCCCAAAACAGAGTGAAGGAGGAGGAGTAAGAAGAGGCTGGGGCCCTTCACGCCGGGCTTTGTGGACCAATATGAGGAAGTTGGCTTTTATTCAAGGCAGAACGGAAAAGCCTGGTGCCAGGGTTTTAGGAAGGGAGCAACATGCTTAGATTCTGACTCGATAGTATTACTCTGTGAAAGAACACTACAGGGGTCCTATAATCAGATAAATCCAGAATGCTGCACATTTAACAAGAAAACTGGCCTGGACTCTTCAAACAGTTACTATTGAGAGAGAGAGAAGGGAAGAAAGGAAGGAAGGAAGGAAGGAAAGAAAGAAAGAGAAAGGAGAGAGGGATGGAGGAAACGAAAGTGACAAATGTATTGCATATACTTCCGTTTGCAAGCAGCTGCTATCAAGACCTTTCAGGGACAGTAAGGAATTGAATGGACTGGCTAATAGATGATAGCAGGCATTACCTTTTGTGTCCCCCGCGTGGCTGTGGTCCTGTGGGATGTGGGAGAAGGCTCTGACTCTTAGGAGCTGCATGCTGAGGGGCAGCAGGTTGAGGTGCCATGATGTTTACACCTCACTTTCACTTCATTCTCCAAAATTTGTGAGAGAAAGCACAGTGTCAACAATTATTAAATTGAGGTGGAAGGTTACTGGAGATGTATTGTACCATTTTGGCAGTTTTTCTGAAACTTGATATTTTCCAAAATAAAAAATTAGGGGAGATTTTTTTTTAATCTAAAAAAAGTTTATTAATTTACAAAAAGAAGATTACTTCAGCTGCTGAGTGGAGACTGGTTTGGAGGGGAAGCAACCACACAGCTTTGATTGAGTGCCCCCTCTGTGCCAGGTATGGAGTAGGTGACCAAGAAACAACAGTGCCCACCTTCGAGGAGCACCCCTTGAGCTGCAAGGAAAAGTGGGGGAAGGGGTGACTGGGCACAAAGGGTAAGTGTGGACAAGAGAACACTCAGGTCCTGGCCTGCCAGGTCTGCTGGCTCTTGGTCACTTTCCGTCTTAGCCCACCCCACCCACCAGTGTCTGGAATGCCACATGTCCAGTCTCTCCCCTCCCCATCTCTGTGCCTTTTATAGACCCTGGAAATGAGATCAAGCATCAAGGCCTCGCCCCACCTTTCTCTCTCCCATCAGAGAAATGGCCCTGACCACTGTGACCTTTCCCCATCAGCAGCCACCCTCTACACCCCTCCTTCTAAACAGGCCATTGTATCTGCCCATGAAAGGGGTTCCCTGGTTCTTCCCCTTTCTGTCCCTCCAGTGTGCCAGGCCACTAGGTAACTAATCTGATCTTGGGTTCAGCCAAGGCAACACTCGTATTTTACTCACTCATAGTATACTGCACACGAAGAGTATTGCCTCTGCAGCCAGAATGCCTGGGTTCAAATCTCAGGCCTGCCATTCACTAGCTGGGTAACCTTGGACAAGACCCTTAACCTGTAGGTTAAATGAGTTTGCTGGGCAATCTCTCTTGTCAGGAATGCAGTTCCCGATTCTTCAAAGAGGCCACCCAAAGTGTTACCTCCTCCTGGAAGCCCAGTGGGATTTCCTCAACACTCACTGCTCTCTCCTTGAATTCCTTTAGCCTTTGCTGTCTCAGTTGCTCCTAGAGCACTTCACCCAAGCTACCCTGTTCAGTTGAGCACCCTGCCTTATGTAAGCTGTATTTCCCACAGGGCTGTGGGACCCTTGGGAGGAAGCATGGGTGAGGAAGTCCTCCTGTAAGAGCTGAGGGAGAGCTTGGGGCTATCCCAGCAGGTTACTTTCCTTCTAGAGCCTCCGCTATTAAGGGGGGCCTAGAAGTCCAGTACATTTCCTCTGAACAGATTCCAGAAATCTTACTGCACCTTGATTCTCTCCCATGTAGGAGGGAGGTCTAAAGGTTCCTTACAGCTGGAAAGTTCCATGAAATAAGCAGCCCTTCCCTTAGGGGTCAAGGAGGACACCACCAGGGCAAGCCCTAGTCTGAGATTAGGATGCATAGATTTGGAAGTTTCCTTCCTGCTTTTGGGAGGTGAAAGTAGCTGAGGATGTGACGGTGGTTTGGAGAGGCAGCTCTATCCTGTGCCCCATGGGCAGGGCGGTAGAGGATTAAGGACTATTTGCTAAACAGGCTTGGAGATGAAAGGAGGGGTTCCTTGTGTCCTCCAACCTGTCTGTCCTTAGACAGGAAGGCCAATCACCTGGAGGGGTGCTTCCTGCCCCATGCTTTCCTTGGCAACCCTTCCTCAGTGCTAGGCTCCAGAACCACGTTCCATGATCCAGATCCAAGGCTACTGCTTTCTCCCACCCAGAAGCTCATTTTAGTACAAAGGGAGAAAGATGACTGGAGAGCTGCAGTTTCTCCATGTGTTGGTTTGGGCCTTCAGCAGAAATGAGAGTCTCATTACCCAACCCTGATTCAAAGGATAATTAGCAGATGGTATAATTTACGAACATTCTCCACGCCACATGGCTATTAGGTGAAGAGCAAAGTGCCCACACAGACTCTAGATCCTCCCAATCCACAGTCAGGAAGTCCAGAGAGGAAAAGCCCGGTGGAGGCTGCTTAAACCACCCCTCTGACTCTGGAACTGCCCTCAGCCTTGACCAGAGGAAGAATGCTTATCTTCTCTCAAAGGGGAGGGCATTCCCCTGAGCCATGGGCGCTCTACCCACTTCCTCCTTCTCATCCCATGCACTACCATGCCAGGAATGTAGTCTAACCCTAATCCCTCTTGGGGTCCCCAAGGCTCATCTGCCTTCTTTTACCCCCAGCAGAAAGAGAAAAGTTGATTTTTTCACTCTTGTAGGCTGACCAGATGTACTCTTTCAAATGGGACAGAAAACGACAGTACTGGGTCAGCCTCCGACACCCTGAATTTAGCCCAGTGAGACTAGGCTGACCCTATATACTGTTTGAAACAGGACAGTACTGTCGTTTTCTGACCCATTTAAAATGGGACTTCTGGTCACCCTACACTCTTGGCATCACTGTGTGGTCACACAGAAGTTCCTTAGGCCTGGGATCCCTGAGAGGGGAGTTGTGGGTCTTCTGCTGTGATCCACTGAGAGTGATACTGCTGTGACCAGAGTAAAGTGTTGGAAGGGAGCATCTGGTCCAATGTTTTTTCAACTGGTTCCTTTAGACCCTCAGGCTCCTCAGAAGGGTCCAGGAATTTCTTGGTTGGGGGAGCAGTGGGGATGGGGTAAGACCCTGACTTCCACTTTAAAGCCACAGCACCACCTTTATCTGTTTTATATTTTGGGGTTCTACTTTGGATTTTATTTGAAAACAGGATTATACTGCTAAATAAACTTTTGAAAAACCCTCATTTTACAAAGATGAAATTGAGGTATAGGAATTTGACCAAGGTCACACAGTTAGAAGGGATGGGGCTAGGACTAGAGCCCTGGCCGCCTGCCTAGGCCAACCCTCATACCACTTGACCAGGCCTCTTGCTGCTCAACCAGCTGACCTTGTGGTCCCTAGATGGGGACCCCTGACTGGGGTACGAGAGAGGGGAGCCCCTTTTGGATCACTCTTACCTGACTTTTCTATATGATCAGCTTCCACGCTGGGACCCCCTCCAGGATTCCTGAAATCCTTACCTGCCTTTCAAATGGAAGGTCCAGTGATTGGGCCTGTACGTGAAGAGGCTCAGGAGCCCTGTGCACTAGGAGGGCTGCTTGCTGGTCACAAAGCTGTGGGTGGCAGGAGGGGAGAGGCACCTGGATATGGATGGGGAAGGAGGGAGGGAGCAAGAGTCATCTCTCCAGACAGGAGGCCCTGTTGGGCGGTGAAAACCACTGGTGTAGGACAGGCTTAATACAGGCTTAAAGTTCCATTCCATCCCTAGCCAGCCTTGGGACCCTGTACAAGTTTCACCTTCTCTGAGCCTCAGAACCTGGAAATACCAGCATGTTTGTACCAGCTGGCTTCTGCCCTGACACTCCCAGATTACTTTCCCCTGAAAAGCCCAGGTAGTGACAAACTGAAGCTGGGGTCATTCTGCCCATCAGCGAGACCCCAAGGGGCAGCCTGGTTAGACCACAACCTCTCTGAAGGATGGGGCTCAGAACTCACTGTGCGTCCTCGGGGAGGTGGGGTGTCTCTGGGACATGAGGAGGCTTTATACGGTTGAAAAAGGCCATTTTAGCTCAATCTGACCAGAGATCTGTGGGAGGGGCAGCGATGAAGGCTGTTAGTAGCAGACAGCAGCAGTCAACCGGTCTAGGTGGTGTGAGGTGGGCACTTGGCCTCTGAGAACCCTTCAGAATATTTTGAAAACCTCTAAGCACACTTAGGATAGTGCCACATCATTCTCCGTCTGGCTTCTGATCGTTAATTCCTCTAGGGTGTAAGGATTAGGAATGGCGGGGAGATGCGTGGTTCTGGAGGACAAGAATCCTAGAGCTTCTGTGCGGAGGGCGCTTAGTGGGGCCCACCTCCTTCGGTGCGGCTGGCATCGCCACTTTAAGGCGGCGGCGGCGCGAGCAGGTCTATGGTAATGAGCCGCCGCCGCCGCCGCCGCGGTTCTGCAGAGCTGGCCCGCCCGCCGGGTAGGCGAGGGAGCTTGGGGCTGGGCCCGGGGCCGCGGCGACAGCAGCCGCCGCGGCAGGGACGGGGGAGCGCGAGCGGACGGCGCCAGGCCGTCCAAGACAGCAGGGTCTGGACCGGGGTTCGGGTGTGCACCTCCGCGGGAGCAGGTGGGCAGTTTCGCGGGGGTGGAGGGGGCATCCCGGGAATTGGGGGGCCGGCAGGGCCTTGGGCTCGCGGGGCCTGAGGACGCAGGTGGCGAAAGCCGGGTGCTCAGGTGGAGGCGCGGAGGCAGCCCGCGGTGGTCCGAGTGACCAGGGCGCAGGCCCGGTTCGGGGAACGGTGGGAACCCGGGCGCATCGGAGAGCGCAGCGCCGTCCCCTCCGAGGCATCAAGACACAGGCCCCGCGGGGCGCACGAGTGGCCCCCGGGGACCGGCGCCCCGGCCTGGGCATGAGGCGCGGCAGGGCGGGCGGGAACTGGAGGAGGAGCCGCCGACGCCGTTGACCCGGCCGGCCCGGAGCAGGGAGCTATGCGGAGCCGGGCGGCCCGCACCCGCCTTCCCACGCCGCCGCTGCCGCCGCCGCTGCTACTGCTGCTGCTGCCGCTGCTGCTGCCGCCGCCACTACTGGGAGACCAAGTGGGGCCCTGTCGTTCCCTGGGGGCCGGGGGACGCGGCTCCTCGGGAGCCTGCGCCCCCGTGGGCTGGCTCTGTCCTGCCCCAGCCTCGAACCTCTGGCTCTACACCAGCCGCTGCAGGGATGCTAGGACCGAGCTGACTGGCCATCTGGTGCCTCATCATGACGGACCGAGGGTCTGGTGTCCAGAATCCGGGGTTCACATCCCCCTGCCACCAGCCCCAGAAGGCTGCCCCTGGAGCTGTCGCCTCCTGAGCATTGGAGGCCACCTTTCCCCACAAGGCACGCTCACCCTGCTGGAGGAGCACCCGTGCTTAAAGGCCCCAAAGCTGAGATGCCAGTCTTGCAAGCTGGTGCAGACACCCGGGCTCAGGGCAGGGGAAGGGTCAGCAGAAGAAGCCACGAGCAGGCGACGAAAAAGGAATGTGAATACTGCCCCCCAGTTCCAGCCCCCCAGCTACCAGGCCACAGTGCCTGAGAACCAGCCAGCAGGTACCCCTGTGGCATCCCTGCGGGCCATCGACCCAGATGAGGGTGAGGCAGGTCGACTTGAGTACACCATGGATGCCCTCTTTGATAGCCGCTCCAACCATTTCTTCTCCCTGGACCCAATCACTGGTGCTGTAACCACAGCCGAGGAGCTGGATCGGGAGACCAAGAGCACCCATGTGTTCAGGGTCACAGCGCAGGATCATGGCATGCCCCGACGCAGTGCCCTGGCCACACTCACCATCTTGGTGACTGACACCAATGATCACGACCCTGTTTTTGAGCAGCAGGAGTACAAGGAGAGCCTTAGGGAGAACCTGGAGGTTGGCTACGAGGTGCTCACGGTCAGAGCCACCGATGGTGATGCCCCTCCTAATGCCAACATTCTCTACCGTCTGCTGGAGGGGCCTGGAGGCAGCCCCTCAGAAGTCTTTGAGATTGATCCTCGCTCTGGGGTGATCCGAACTCGTGGCCCTGTGGATCGGGAAGAGGTGGAATCCTACCAGTTGACCGTGGAGGCAAGTGACCAGGGTCGGGATCCCGGCCCGCGGAGCGCCACAGCTGCTGTTTTCCTGTCTGTGGAGGATGACAATGACAATGCCCCCCAGTTCAGTGAGAAGCGCTATGTGGTCCAGGTGCGAGAGGACGTGACGCCGGGCGCCCCGGTACTCCGAGTCACAGCCTCGGATAGAGACAAGGGCAGCAATGCCTTGGTGCATTATAGCATCATGAGTGGCAACGCTCGGGGACAGTTTTACCTGGATGCCCAGACTGGGGCTCTGGATGTGGTCAGCCCTCTTGACTACGAGACAACTAAGGAGTATACCTTACGGGTTCGGGCACAGGATGGTGGCCGGCCTCCGCTCTCCAATGTCTCTGGTCTGGTAACAGTGCAGGTCCTAGACATCAACGACAATGCCCCCATCTTCGTCAGCACCCCTTTCCAAGCTACTGTCCTGGAGAGTGTCCCCTTAGGCTACCTGGTTCTCCACGTTCAGGCCATCGATGCTGATGCTGGTGACAATGCCCGCCTGGAATACCGCCTCGAGGGAGTTGGGCATGACTTCCCCTTTACCATCAACAACGGCACAGGATGGATCTCCGTGGCTGCGGAGCTGGACCGAGAGGAAGTTGATTTTTACAGCTTTGGGGTGGAAGCCCGAGACCATGGCACTCCAGCGCTCACCGCCTCGGCCAGTGTCAGCGTGACCATCTTGGATGTCAACGACAACAATCCGACCTTTACCCAACCAGAGTACACAGTGCGGCTCAATGAGGATGCAGCTGTGGGCACCAGTGTGGTGACCGTGTCAGCGGTGGACCGTGATGCTCACAGCGTCATCACCTACCAGATCACCAGCGGCAACACCCGGAACCGCTTCTCCATCACCAGCCAGAGTGGTGGCGGGCTGGTGTCCCTCGCTCTGCCACTGGACTACAAACTTGAGCGGCAGTACGTGCTGGCTGTCACAGCCTCTGACGGCACAAGGCAGGACACGGCTCAGGTGGTGGTGAACGTCACTGATGCCAACACCCATCGTCCCGTCTTTCAGAGCTCCCACTATACAGTGAACGTTAATGAGGACCGGCCAGCAGGCACCACAGTGGTGCTAATCAGTGCCACCGATGAGGACACAGGTGAGAATGCCCGCATCACCTACTTTATGGAGGACAGCATCCCCCAGTTCCGCATCGATGCAGACACAGGGGCTGTCACTACCCAGGCAGAGCTGGACTATGAGGACCAGGTGTCCTACACCCTGGCCATCACTGCCCGGGACAATGGCATTCCCCAGAAGTCTGATACCACCTACCTGGAGATCCTGGTGAATGATGTGAATGACAATGCCCCTCAGTTCCTTCGGGACTCCTACCAGGGCAGTGTCTATGAGGATGTACCCCCCTTTACCAGTGTCCTGCAGATCTCAGCCACTGACCGTGACTCTGGCCTTAATGGCAGGGTCTTCTACACCTTCCAAGGGGGCAATGATGGAGACGGTGACTTCATTGTAGAGTCCACATCCGGCATTGTGCGGACACTGCGGAGGCTGGATCGTGAGAATGTGGCCCAGTATGTCTTGCGGGCATATGCAGTGGACAAGGGGATGCCTCCAGCCCGCACGCCCATGGAAGTGACCGTCACTGTATTGGATGTGAATGACAATCCACCTGTCTTTGAGCAGGACGAGTTTGATGTATTTGTGGAAGAGAACAGCCCCATTGGGTTGGCTGTGGCCCGAGTCACAGCCACTGACCCTGATGAAGGCACCAATGCCCAGATCATGTACCAGATTGTGGAGGGCAATATCCCTGAGGTCTTCCAGCTGGACATCTTCTCTGGGGAGCTGACGGCTCTGGTGGACTTGGACTATGAGGACCGGCCTGAATACATCCTGGTCATCCAGGCCACATCAGCTCCCCTGGTAAGCCGGGCCACAGTCCATGTCCGTCTGCTTGACCGCAATGACAACCCACCAGTGCTGGGCAACTTTGAGATCCTTTTCAATAATTATGTCACTAACCACTCGAGCAGCTTTCCTGGGGGAGCAATTGGCCGTGTGCCTGCCCACGACCCTGACATCTCAGACAGCCTGACTTACAGCTTTGAGCGGGGGAACGAACTCAGCCTGGTCCTGCTCAATGCTTCCACTGGTGAGCTGAGGCTGAGCCGGGCCCTGGACAACAACCGGCCTTTGGAGGCCATCATGAGTGTGCTGGTGTCAGGTAAGGGAGGGCCCAGGTGACGCTGGGGTGGGGTTGGCCCTTAGGGGAGGGCCCGGGCAGCTGTCCAAGGAGGAACTGCTGACCCATGCTCTGCCTGGTGCCTGGAGTAGAGGTTGAGGGGCAGCAGCCGGTTGGGAAGGAGCCCCGGGAGTCCCGGCAGCCTTTGCAAGCCCTGCTAGTCTGCAGCCCCAGGCTGAGCTGGGCTGCTTCCATTGGCTGCCCCCCACCTACCAACCTGTGACATGCTGGAGGAAGTTTTGTGAGGCTGCCCTGAATTATGATAAAAAGGCACGCGGAAGACTGAGGGGCCAGGAGACCTGGGGGAGGGGAGGAGAGGACTGTGGCTGGGGAGAGGCAAGAGGGTCCCCTCACCACTCCTTCACTCCAGCAAGATATTCCTGTGATCTCATACAGAGCTGAGGGCTATGGGGGCACAGGGTTGTCGCCACTGAGGGGTCAGGACCCTGCTGTCGCGCCTCTTGGGGCCCCTTCTGGCTCCTAGCTGAGGGGGACTTTGTCTCCAGCATTCTTTTCCCTCCAGGCAGAAAGAGCCTGGCCTGGCTCCCCCTTTAGAGCTCCCGCAGGAAGTGAGGCCTGAGCTCATTGTCTCTGTCCCAACAGACCCCACTGTCAGAGGCCACGGTTTGGTCCTGCTTGGGGGAGGGGCTGCAGTGAAGCCAGGGGCAGGCCAAGGCCTCCTGGGACCCCTCGCCACACCAGGCCTTCCCTGCTGGCTGTGACCAGCCTGGGCTCGAGGAATGGAGTGTGGGACCAGGATGAGCCAGGGGACCGGTGGCCTTTGAGGGTAGAGCCCCCTGATCTGGTAGGGAGAGAACAGAGCCCTGGGGTGTGGGAGCCTGGCCAGGACCCAGGCAGGGCATTCCTGCTGCTTGGCCAAGCGCTCAGCCTGCAGACTCCCTGGACAGAAGGGTTGGAGGAGGAGAGTTGGGATGGGGAGTGGCACTGTGTCTTTTCTGTCAGCTATGGGGAGTGAGCAGCAGTGGCAAGGAGGGGCCACCCCAGGTTGCTGAGCCCCTTTCCCAAGCCTGGGGACAACTGGGATCCTTGTGAGGATCCGTTGTTAGCTGCACCCTGGAAACGGAAGGGTCATGTATCCCCACTCTGGACACATCAGGGAGGGGAGGCCTGGAAGGCTTCTGCTTCCACCCCGGGGAGCAAGAGGTGTGAGAGGCAGGACATGGCTTCAGCCTCCTCGCGGCTCACGGTCCTTCCTGGACAGACATCTCCCTGTCCCACTCCTCTGGTGGCATGGGAGCCAGGGTGCAGGAGCTTTCAGAGGCCATGGACAAGGCTCTGCACCTCTCCAAGCTTAAGTTTCCCCTTCTGGAGGAGGAAGTGGGAGGCTGGAGGAGGCTGGAGTTCCTACATCTGTCTTTCTCTGTGCGGGGAGGTGAGGCACTGGGAAGGAGTGGAAAGGACAGCCTCTCCCTCTTGTCCTGTCCTCGGCCTGCCCTAGGTGAGTGTGGCAGGACACGGAGGGATGGGGGCAGAGGAGGCCCCGCCCGGCCTCAGGCTCCTACCAGGGCAGAGTCCCTGGGATGGAGAGGAAGGCCTCACTGGCTCTCTACCCCTCGCCGCCGCACCCTCTCCCTTCAGCCCTGACCCTTGGAGGCAGTCGCCAAGGCAACCCCAAAGTTCAGGGAGGCTGGGGTGGGAGGGAATCGACTCCTACTGCCCCTTTGTTTTTCTTCTCTTGCTCTTTGTCTCTTCGTTCTTTCCCGCCCCCCACCCGTGGGGGCCCCACTGCACTGCCCTCTCCCCATCTCCTGTGAGCCCCGCTCCGCCTTTCCCACTTCTTCCATCGCTGGCTCTCTTCCTGGGCCTTTGTCTTCCCACTTGGTCTCTTCTGTGTTTCTGCCTCTCTGATTTCCCTTTCTCTTATGCCCTGTGTGGCTGCAGCTGCCCCAGCTTGGGCTGGGTGACTGTCCTCAAGCCTTACTCTGCTAGGACACACAGGACACACAGGAGCTCCTGTCCATGGCCCATCAGCCCCCAGAGTGGCAGTCCCCCTCCAGGCCTACAACCTCCACTGGCACATCTGCCAGGGCAAGAGAGACTTGGAGTCTGCTTCTGCCACAGTCTGAGACCTGGCACTTTTCCAGGTGTGGCTGGTTGGGCTGTGGGCACAGGTGGTGGTCCCTGGGATCACAGCCCATCCGAACCATTTTCTGTCCAGGAGGACGGACGGTTCAGGGAGTGCACCCCACCCCCCACCCCCCACCCCCGTTCCCACCACTGCCTTTGCACCTGAGGGGCGACTCAGGTCAAGGCAAGGGAGAGAAACAAAAAGGAAGGAGAGAGCAATAGGTTAACTGCTGGGGATGGGGGACAATAGCAAAGGGGGCAGGTGGCCACAGATGGTGGGCCAGATGGGGAACAGCAGAGACACAGTGGGCGAGGAACACAGGCGGGGCCTGGGGTAGTGGGGGATGCGAGGGGATGTAGAGAGGAATGCTTATTCCCAGGGCTGAGTGGCAGTGAAATTTCTCCTGTTCCTTGGCCTTGACTGCCTCTTCTTCACCCTCATCAATTAGGAGCACTCTGTGTGGACTCTTGGGCTGCTTTCTGCCTGGAGGGTCTATCCCCTCAAGGACCCATCGGGCAGAGGCATCAGGTACACAAGAGCCCTGTGCCAGCTCCATACCTGAGTGCACGGGGGTCCAAAAGACAGAGGAAAGTACAGCCTGAAGTCATACATATAGATAGGCTTCCTGGAGTAGGTGGGCTTAGGGCAGGTTCAAAAACTCAGAGGACTGTGGGCTGGCGGCTAGGTAGGGCAGGTAGGAGGGAACAGCCTGTTCAGTAGCTTCAATACAAGAATGGGAGGAGCAGAAGTGGGTAATGACAAGCAGGCTTGTCTCAAGCCATGAGGCTGGAGGGCAGGTGGGCAGTGGGCCGAGGGCATGGCTGACATGGCCTCCCAGCCTCATCTGAGCTGCACGATGACATAGAAGCAGAATTTATTCACACACCCCTTTTCTACTCTCAGCCTAACCCAGAAACATCATCTCGTGCCCCATTCCTGTTAGGATGTCCTTTCTTGTATATGCTCAGCCCCCCACCCCACCCCCACCCCCTGCTATGTTTTAAAGACCATCTCTTCTCTATGGTGACTGCATAGATTCTCATGAACATCTTAGTATTTACTAAACACCTACTATGTGTAGGACATTGTAGTAAATAAAAATATGAATAGCTCTTAGAGCCCTGCCAAGCCATTTCACCCTATCCTTGGCCTTCAGCTTTCATTTTTGAGCTAAATAAAATCCATCCCCATGTGTTTGTGCATTCAGGTGTGTATGGCATTTCTGGGCTTAGAGTGTGTGGGTGGAGTGAGGCCCCAGAGTGTGTTAGTACTTAGCTGTGTATAAGTAAGTGGCCTGGGGGTGTGGCGGGAAGTGGGGTATATTGCACTGAGCTAAGTGGGCACCAAGTAGCTAGAGGCCCTAGGGCCAGAGGAGGGATCCGCCCAGTGAGGCTCTATCTGGGGTCTCAGGGTGGAGAGCTGCCCAGGGCTTTCCATCTTTGGCCCCCAAGTCCCCCACAGCATTGGGGCACTGGGTGGTGCTGCCACTGGTAAGGTGGCTCAGCTGGATTTCCTGGGGTAGGGCCCCCCAGGCAACCCTCAGCAGCTCGGAGAGTTGGCGGGAAGAATGCTTTGTGTGGGGCGTTGCCATGGGGATAGCAGGCTTGCGCCCAAGCAGCCATCAGGCTCAGTGGGAGGAGGACCGGGTGGCCCACTGACCCAGTTCATCCCCTACTCACTGCAGTGGTGGGGGAGGGGAGACCTCGGCCAGGGTCAGAGTTATGGTGCTGTTGAGATATAGAGGCTGAAGGAGGCAAGAGGATTACATTTGTGGGTCTCTCACGGTGCCCTGGCCCTGCAGAGAGACAAGTAAAAGGCAAAATAGGGTTCTTGTGCAGGGAAGCCTCGAATTTGGTGTAAGGAAGCAGGACCCACGGCTTGGGCAGGGGACAGTGCCCAAACATTAAAAGATGTGCCATGCTTCACAACAGAGGGTTTGGGGAAAGTATGCAAAGAGAACTTGGGAGAGTCTAATCCCCTGTGCACCTATGGAGGCTGATCCTCAAGCGGTAACTTGCCAACAGGTGACATACACAGACCTTCTCTGGCACTTTTATGCGGTTTAGAAAAGGGAACCCCCTTCTTGGCAGCTGAGCAAGGCACAGTGTTCCCCCTGGATTTCAGCCCCGTCCACTCCCTCCTCAAATCTGCCCTCCCTAGCCCCAGGTGGGGTCCTGACCCATGTCGCTTCTCTGCAGATGGTGTACACAGTGTGACTGCCCAGTGCGCACTGCGCGTCACCATCATCACCGACGAGATGCTCACGCACAGCATTACGCTGCGCCTGGAAGACATGTCACCTGAGCGCTTCCTGTCGCCATTGCTGGGCCTCTTCATCCAGGCGGTGGCGGCCACGTTGGCCACACCCCCAGACCATGTGGTAGTCTTCAATGTGCAGCGGGACACTGATGCCCCTGGCGGCCACATCCTCAACGTGAGCCTGTCGGTGGGCCAGCCGCCGGGGCCTGGGGGCGGGCCGCCCTTCCTGCCCTCCGAGGACCTGCAGGAGCGCCTGTACCTCAATCGCAGCCTGCTGACAGCCATCTCGGCCCAGCGCGTGCTGCCCTTTGACGACAACATCTGCCTGCGCGAGCCCTGTGAAAACTACATGCGTTGTGTGTCGGTGCTGCGTTTTGACTCCTCGGCACCCTTTATCGCTTCCTCCTCGGTGCTTTTCCGGCCCATCCACCCGGTTGGGGGGCTGCGCTGCCGCTGCCCACCTGGCTTCACGGGTGACTACTGCGAGACTGAGGTAGACCTCTGCTACTCACGGCCCTGTGGCCTTCACGGGCACTGCCGCAGCCGTGAGGGTGGCTACACCTGCCTCTGCCGCGATGGCTACACCGGTGAGTGGAGGGAGGGGGACCCCAGGGTGGCCAAGGAAGCGGGGGCCAGGGGAGCGAGCAGCCCTGGAGGGGCTCCCTGTGTGGTGCAAGCATAAACCAGGCTAAGGACGGGGTGCTTCATTCATTTTCATTTCCAGAGTAAGGTACAGCTTACATTGGCCACTTGCAAATCCCACTTGCTCTTGTACAACAACCTATTGAGGAAGGCAGAGAGGGGAGTCCTTCTCCACCCCCACCTCTATCCTCTGAGGTCAGCACTAGCTCTAGAGCAAATGCGCTTGGGTGTGTAGCACAGTTTTGCCACTAGTAGCTGTGTGACCTTGGGCAAATTACTTAACCTCTCTGTACCTCAGTAATTTTAGAACGGCTATAATGAATTACATCATAAGGCAGTTGTGAGGATTAATTTAATTAATTGAATACATGGAAAGAGCTGATGTAAAAAGTGTTGGCTGTGAGTTAAAGGAACTCTGAGATCAGGTGACTCACTCCAGGTCTTACCTCACGGCTTGATTAGAGGCGAGGCTGAGCCTAGACCCGGATCTCCCCCAATTACCCAGGGAGTTACCTTTCTGAGCTGTAGCAAGTGCTTTTCTCCCCAGGCATTGAGGGGAAGGCACAAAGAGCTGGGGACACGGGAGAGGTCTGGGTGCGGGGTGGGAGTGTTTCAGATCATTGCACCTGTGTGACCCTGAGCAGAATAAGTGCACTGTGCCCAGGTGCATAAAAGAGGTCTTCACCAGGAGGCCTTCCTGTTGGCCTGTGACCCAGGGTCACTCCTTGCCTCAGCTTTGTGCTCCTGACTCCTCCCTGCAGGCTCCCATCTCTCTTCAGGACACCCCATTCTCCACTCCCCCAAGGGCCCTTCCTTCACATTGCCTTAGGCCTCACTCCCTCTGCTCCAGAGCCCTGCCCACAGCTCTGCCTTCCAAGCTGCATCTTCCTCCTGCCCAGAACTTGCCAGACTTGACTCCTCTCCGCTGCTGCTGTGGGTGGGAGGGAGGGAGGGGAGCAGTGGGCTTGGGGGAGGGGAGGGGAGTCTTTGTCCAGGAGGATGGTGAGGGGGGCTTGGAGTAGGCGGATAACAGTTTCCATGGAAACAAGAGCCAGTCACTAGGCACAGGAGCTGAGAACCTATCTCTAGAATCTGGAAATAGAGAGAGAAAGGGGTAGATTTTCCCGTTGGAATTTTCATCTCCATTGAATCCCAGTCTGCTCCCAGGGCTCAGTTCCCTGGTCTCTCGGCATCTCCCAAGTGCACAGAGGTCCTCAGTCTGGATCCCAGGGTCAGGGTGGGAGTTCCCTGCCCTACTCCTGGAGACTTCCCAGCTCCCCATCCTCCCCCTCACACATACCCCATAACTCTGACAAATCCAAATGGAAGCCTGGTCTCATCCCTAGGGAGAGAAACTGATACTGGTGCCTGAGGGGACAAAAGCACCAGTGGGAGGGAGAGAGGAAGGGAGGTTGGCACCAGTCCTCATGCTGTCCTGCAGGCCCTTCCTTCCAAGCACATTCACCCCTGTGGGGGCCAGAGCACTCCCCAGCTTGCTTGGTAGCCATGACATCACAGGCTATTAGGACCTGGGCCTTGTGATCAGGAACCTCACAGGCCTGTGCTCTTGAGGCCCAGATGGGAACTGGGACCCGGAGCTTTAAGGAACTTGTGGGGGAGTGGTATGTAGGGTTGTGGTGAGCATGGCCGAGTGGGACAAGCACAGCGCCCAGAGGGCTGGGGTTTCTCAGAGATGATGGGCCCATGAAAGGAAGTGGGGTGCCTGGGAGCATGTGGGAATATTGTGGGGGCCACAGGAGACCATGGGGAAGTAGTGCTGGATGGGGAAGGGTCCCAGTCCCCATCCTCCTCCCAGGGACTTGGGCCTCACCCTGCCTTTCTTCTTGCCCAGGTGAGCACTGCGAAGTGAGTGCCCGCTCAGGCCGCTGCACCCCGGGTGTCTGCAAAAATGGGGGCACTTGCGTCAATCTGCTGGTGGGCGGCTTCAAGTGTGACTGCCCATCCGGAGACTTCGAGAAGCCCTACTGCCAGGTGACCACGCGCAGCTTCCCTGCCCGGTCCTTCATCACCTTTCGTGGCCTGCGCCAGCGTTTCCACTTCACCCTGGCCCTCTCGTGAGTGGCGGGGCACTGGCGGGGAGGGGACATGGTGGGAGCCTGGGGTGCCTCCTGTTCTAGAGACAAGGTGAGAGGTCAGGCAGCGAAAGTGCCTGGGGCAGGTTGTTGGCGGGGCCAGGTCTGCACTTGGAGTTGCCTGTGCACCTTGCCAGCAGAGCTTTCTCCTCCACCAGGATCCACCTATTCACCCAGGATGCCAGAGTTCTGGTTCTGGTTCTGGTTTGGGCTCATCTTCTGTGTTCTAGCTCCATGGCCCATAGCCTTGGCCAGGGTATCAGCCCTTTGGATGCTACTGAGTAGGATCAAGGGCTAGTTAGGTGGCTGGGGTGCTGGCGTCTAGGTGTGTGCCCCATTCCTTGCCCCCACCCCCAACTCCCGCTCAGGTTTGCCACCAAGGAGCGTGACGGGCTGCTGTTGTACAATGGGCGTTTCAACGAGAAGCACGACTTTGTGGCCCTCGAAGTGATTCAGGAGCAGGTCCAGCTTACCTTCTCTGCAGGTGATCTGCTTGCCCTACGTCCTTGCTTATCTCCCAGAGGCTCATGTCCCTTGGCCCCTGTCCCCAAGTCATACACTCTCCTAGCCAAACCTGGGCCCAGTGCTGAGCATGAGCACACCCTCCCCAGTCCCGGCCCTCACCTGGTGTCCCAGCTCACCTGGGTCCTTTCCCCAGGGGAGTCAACCACCACTGTGTCCCCATTCGTGCCGGGAGGGGTCAGTGACGGCCAGTGGCACACAGTACAGCTGAAGTACTACAATAAGGTGAGTTGTGGGAGGGGCTCAAGGAGTTGGAGGGTTCTGTCCTTGGCTCAGGTGCTCACCCAGACCTGGACGGCACTGCCTCCAAGGGGGCCAGTCATGGCACTTCTGTCTGAAAGGGAGGGAAGTGGCGGGCGCTTGCCACCTTGCTGGGGTATTTCCATTCCACTGGGTAGCGCTAGATACTCCCTCTTTCATTAGGCCAGTCAGACTTGAATGGACATTGAGAAAGGACACTGACTTAAGCTCATAAGTCATGTGAGCACACGTGTATCTATGTATGCACACACATGTATACATGGGGTGTCAGTGTGCACTAGTGTCTTTGTGCCTGGTGCATGAACCTAGTGGGCTCCTTGTCCACTGTTCCCTTTCTCTGCCCTTCCCTGTCCACAGCCACTGTTGGGCCAGACAGGGCTCCCCCAGGGCCCATCCGAGCAGAAGGTGGCTGTGGTGACCGTGGATGGCTGTGACACAGGGGTGGCCCTGCGCTTCGGAGCTGTGCTGGGCAACTATTCCTGTGCTGCCCAGGGCACCCAGGGTGGCAGCAAGAAGTGAGCAGGGGAGAAGGCATGGGGACGGGGTAAGGTGCAGGGCCAGGGAGTGAAGGTTGAGAGATGGGCCTCAGAGGGACCAATCCAGATGGGGGCCTGCCCTCACCTTGCTTCCCTCCACCCTCAGCCCTCTGTGGTATGTAGTGGTGGGCAGGATTGGGGGGTTAGAGCAGGGTCTGTGGAGCTGTCTGGGGAGGGGGGTGGGTATGAGATTAGAACAGCTCCAGGTTGGGGGTGCCTCCCCTCTTCCTGGTGCTGCTCTGTAGGGCCCCTTGGACTCTGAGGCCTTCCCATCTCTGGCCCAGTGGCAGGACTTGGGGAGAAGGAGGAGCCATAAGCTTCCCACTCAACCTCACCACCATTGTTGCTCTGCAGGTCTCTGGATCTGACAGGGCCCCTGCTGCTGGGCGGGGTGCCCGACTTGCCTGAGAGCTTCCCTGTGCGGACACGGCACTTTGTGGGCTGCATGAGGAACCTACAGGTGGACAGCCGGCATGTGGACATGGCCGACTTCATTGCCAACAATGGCACTGTGCCTGGTATGGGAGCCTGGGATTGGAGAAGGCCCGGAGCCACATGCACAGAGGAGGGGCTATGCCTGTTATGGGGACACTTGCATGTAGGGTCTCAAAGCCCCCTCCAGCCATTACCATAGAACCACCGCCTGAATCCTCTTCTCTCCATTCTAGGCTGCCCTGCTAAGAAGAATGTGTGTGACAGCAACACTTGCCAAAATGGGGGCACCTGTGTGAATCAGTGGGACACATTCAGCTGCGAGTGCCCTCTGGGCTTCGGGGGCAAGAGCTGTGCCCAGGGTAGGAGGGGCTGCTGTCAAAGGCCAAGGCCCGGGAGCTGTCAGCAGTGCTGGCAACGCCGGCAGGGTCGGGGCAGGCACTGGGTAGGGCCCAGCCGAGCTGGGCTGTGGGTGGAAAAGCGTGTCTGGGCAGAGCCCTGAGAGGGTAGCACAGGAGACAAAGGGCCCAGTCAGGGGCAGGCCTGGGCACAGTGTGGGGCGGGCCCAGGGCAGGTAAATGCTCTGGAGGGCGGGGCTGAGGAGGGTGTGGGTACTAGGAGAGGCAGCGCCCTGCCTCCCACAGAGCCGCCACCACTGCGCATCATATCTCCTGGGGGCACTCGGCGGCACTGCCCCCTCAGTCTGCCCTTATCTGCCTCCCCAGAAATGGCCAACCCACAGCGCTTCCTGGGCAGCAGCCTGGTGGCCTGGCATGGCCTCTCGCTGCCCATCTCCCAGCCCTGGCACCTCAGCCTCATGTTCCGCACACGCCAGGCCAACGGTGTCCTGCTGCAGGCCGTCACCAGGGGGCGCAGCACTATCACCCTGCAGGTGATGCGGGGACGGGTGGAGGCAGGTGGGCCCTGGGTCAGGACTGCTGCAGCCTTCAAGGGGCTGGTCAGAGATGGCCTGGCGGAGTCTTTTCTTTCCCGGAAGTCAAGAGGCAGCTGGATTCGTTTTGTGGATCACTGCTGCCATCTATTGGTCGCGGAGGAAATGCCTTGTCCTCTGGCCTCAGTAGGGTGGCGGCATGAGTTTGGCAGCAAGAAGCGGGGACAGTGGGCTGGACGCAGAGACCATTCAGGCAGTCTGATGACCCTCCTTTCTTCCCTGTGCCAGCTGTGGGAGGGCCACGTGGTGCTGAGTGTGGAGGGCACAGGGCTACAGGCCTCGTCTCTCCAGCTAGAGCCAGGCCGGGCCAATGACGGCGACTGGCACCACGCGCAGCTGGCCCTCGGGGCCAGCGGGGGCCCCGGCCATGCCATCCTGTCCTTCGACTACGGGCAGCAGCGGGCAGAGGGCAATCTGGGGCCTCGGCTGCACGGGCTGCATCTGAGCAACATCACAGTGGGAGGAGTGCCTGGGCCAGCCGGCGGGGTGGCCCGCGGCTTCCGGGGCTGTTTGCAGGTGAGCATCCTCCCTGGCCTCCTCAGCCCCACCACCACCTGGAAGCCCGCTCCATGGAGGGCCGACACTGCCCCTGTGCCTGCCTCCCAGGGTGTTCGGGTGAGCGAGACCCCCAAGGGTGTTAGCAGTCTGGATCCCAGCCGCGGGGAAAGCGTCAATGTGGAGCCAGGCTGTAGCCTACCAGACCCCTGTGACTCAAACCCGTGTCCTGCCAACAGCTATTGCAGCGATGACTGGGACAGCTATTCCTGCAGCTGTGACCCAGGTGTGTCAGGGATCCAGAGAAACGGGGCAGGTTAGCGGGCGCCTGGGGTCCTGCTCTGGCTCTGCTATGTGACCTGGGGCCGATCACACCACATCGCTGAGCTTTCAGTCTCCTGCACTGCAAAGCTAGTCTGGTGGTCAGCATGGAAGGAGGTGGATGAGGCAGGTTTGAAGAAACAGCCAGGGGAGGGTGGGGCTGGAGCCTCTCCTGTTCTTCTGGTCCTAGGTTACTATGGTGACAACTGTACTAATGCATGTGACCTGAACCCATGTGAGCACCAGTCCACGTGTACCCGGAAGCCCAGCGCCCCCCACGGCTATACCTGCGAGTGTCCCCAAAATTACCTCGGGCCATACTGTGAGACCAAGTAAGTGGACTAAGCCTGCAGCAGCAGGTCTCAGTGGCTAGCCTGTCTCTCGTGGTCCCTCAGAGAACCGAGAACCTGGCTGAGCTACAGCCAGGGTCAGAAGGGCCACATGGTCACGTCAGGTGGGGGTGGCAGAGGTAGCTAATGCCTTCCCTCGGCCTCTCTCTGCAGGATTGACCAGCCTTGCCCCCGAGGCTGGTGGGGACACCCCACGTGCGGCCCATGCAACTGTGATGCTAGCAAAGGCTTTGACCCAGACTGCAACAAGACAAGTGGCGAGTGCCACTGCAAGGTGACAGCCCTGACCTAGGCCTCCATAGTGGCCACCTTAGCCTCTCTCTGTTCTGTACCTCCTGGGCCCTTGAAGCGGGGCAGTGGGGAAAGCCTTCCTGCAGAGAGCCAAGGGCTGTGTGCCTTTGTTCTAACGGGGGGGGGGGAGCAAGTGGCTATTTGTCCTCAAATGTCTGGGGATTGAGGGACTCGAGACTGATACCTAACCAATGAACTCTGGGCTAGCTGGACTGGTTGTCTGATATCTGCCCTGACTGATTGGTGTCTCCCTAATGCATTAAACTCCTACTTTTTACAGTTGTTAAATATTTTGAATACCACTCCTAGGGGAACCTGAGGTAGGGATGCTCTGCTCAGAGCGGGCACAGCTGAAAAGATCCATGAGAGTCCAGAGAAGGGAGCCTGTGCCAATGACCCCATTCCCTTCCTCGCTCCCAGGAGAACCACTACCGGCCTCCTGGCAGCTCCACCTGCCTCCTGTGTGACTGCTATCCCACGGGCTCCTTGTCCCGTGTCTGTGACCCTGAGGATGGCCAGTGTCCGTGCAAGCCAGGCGTCATTGGGCGTCAGTGCGACCGCTGTGACAACCCTTTTGCTGAGGTTACCACCAATGGCTGTGAAGGTGGGGCTCCCATGATGGGTGGGTGGCTATCCCCACTCTGTGCCAGGTCCTGGTGGCCCAGGGAGGCCAGGAGCAGGGCCTGGTGGCAGGCCTGAGGATGCTGAGGGAGGGCTGGGGAGCCCAGGCAGAGCTGCCGAGGGACAGCTGCTCCCTGGTGACTTCGTGTGTGCTTCCTGGCAGTGAATTACGACAGCTGCCCACGGGCCATCGAGGCTGGGATCTGGTGGCCCCGTACCCGCTTTGGGTTGCCTGCTGCTGCCCCCTGCCCCAAAGGCTCCTTTGGTAGGTGTTGGATACCTAAAATGTGATAGGGAGGACTTAGCCTCTCGTTGTGGGGGTGCGAGTGGGAAGAAGCCCCTGGTTACAGGTCCTGGGACCCCCTTTCTGGCCTCTAGGTCCTGGAGATTACATGTACCATCTTCTGCTGGCTCACAAGTCCTCTGCTCCCAAGGGTGCCCAGATGAGGGGTGCCTAAATCTTAGACTCTTAAAGCAAGGGGAAACCTGCTGGTGACTCTAAGATGCGTCCCACAAGGTTCCCAGTCTCAGCTCCTGTCCTAGAGCTATGCCACTAGACAGTCAGGGAAGGAGGGGATATTGGGGGATGTCCCTGGGGACCCAGCCTGGGAGGGAGGCTGGCACTGGTCCTTGGATTGACGATGAACAGAGTTCACAAGCAGAGAGTGGCTGAGAGTACAAGGTGGTGGCTGGAGAGGGGTAGCGACATCTGGGGGTTCAGCCATGTGTCCCATGCTCCTGTAGCCCATGTTCGGGTCAATCTGGCAAAGGCCTTGGCTCTCGTGTTCTACACACCTGTCTTCCCGTTTTCACCAGAAGGGGCTACAAGAAGGAAGGGCCCCTATTTGTTTGTCTCCTGTCTCTGGCCCGTGAGGTACTGGTCTCAGTGGCCTCCTGGGTCTGTCCCTGAAGCAGTCTTCTTGGTTTCCTTCCCCCAGGGACAGCTGTGCGCCACTGTGATGAGCATCGGGGGTGGCTCCTCCCCAACCTCTTCAACTGCACATCAATCACCTTCTCAGAGCTAAAGGGCTTTGTAAGTGAACCTCCTCCTCTCACTTGGCCCATCCAGCCCTTGCCTCTTGGGGTCCCTCATTTGGGAAGGCCGTTTCTCCCCTTTCCTGAGGCCCTTGTACTCCAGAGTTCCACTTCTGCCCTCTGGGTACCTCGTTGCCACTTTCTTGCACTGACCCCCTCTCCCCACTCCCGTCTGGCTCCTGTCCTAGGCTGAGCGGCTACAGCGGAACGAGTCAGGCCTGGACTCAGGTCGCTCCCAGCAGCTGGCCCTACTCCTGCGCAATGCCACACAGCACACAGCTGGCTACTTTGGCAGTGATGTCAAGGTGGCCTACCAGCTGGCCACACGGCTGCTCGCCCACGAGAGCTCCCAGCGGGGCTTCGGGCTGTCAGCCACGCAGGACGTGCACTTCACCGAGGTAGGGTTTAGAGTGGGCATGGCTGGCTAATGGTTATGTGGGGGTCATGGTGAGTGAGCCTGCTCTTGGCAAGCTGAGGGCAGAGTGGGGAGCACTCCCCACCCCTTCCTTTGGGGGGCTCCCAGCTGGCATGAGACCTCCATGAGATCTCCTCAGCCATGGCTCAGTACTTGGGTAATTTAGAAGACATTTTCCCAACCCTTTTCGTAACAAGGTGCCCATAGAAACTAGTTTGTACTGGGGCCTGGTCTGACCAGGCTTCTCAGAGCAGAGGCCCTGCCCACAGTGCCAGGGCAGTGAGGAGTGGGCATTTAGTATGTCTGTGTGGGTCCAGGCACAGGGTCTGGGCAACTTACTTAGAGAGTGAGGACAGTAAGGTGGGTGGGGAGCCAGGGCTGGTCTAGGCACAGGCTGGGGCCCTGGTGGTGAGGATGAGAAAGTGTAGGGCTGCGGGCACAGCTCACTGTGACCATGCCCACCCCCAGAATCTGCTGCGGGTGGGCAGCGCCCTCCTGGACACAGCCAACAAGCGGCATTGGGAGCTGATCCAGCAGACGGAGGGTGGCACCGCCTGGCTGCTCCAGCACTATGAGGCCTATGCCAGTGCCCTGGCCCAGAACATGCGGCACACCTACCTAACCCCCTTCACCATCATCACGCCCAACATCGGTGAGACCGGTACCTGGGGCAGTGGGGAGGGCTTGTGGAGAGTCCCTGACAAGGGTGGCCATGCTGGTGTCCTGCCTGTTTCTCCCGGAGTCTGACCTGTGACCCCCTCCCTAGTCATCTCTGTAGTGCGCTTGGACAAGGGGAACTTCGCTGGGGCCAAGCTGCCACGCTATGAAGCGCTTCGGGGGGAGCGGCCCCCCGACCTAGAGACAACGGTCATTCTGCCTGAATCTGTCTTCAGAGGTCAGTGGGGGCCTGAGGGGTCGGTCAGGGGCCAGGCTGGGGCATCTGTGCAGGGCCCAGCTGAATGGACAGTGTCCCACTCCCAGAAACGCCCCCCGTGGTCAGGCCTGCGGGCCCTGGAGAGACCCAGGAGCCAGAGGAGCTGGCACGGCGTCAGCGGCGGCACCCGGAGCTGAGCCAGGGTGAGGCTGTGGCCAGTGTCATCATCTACCGCACCCTGGCTGGGCTGCTGCCCCATAACTATGACCCGGACAAGCGCAGCCTGAGGTGAGCAGCTGAGGGGAGACAAGGGGTAGAGCTGGTGGGAGCCGGAGTACGGGTTGGGAAGGTGAGTGCTGAGGCACAGAGCAGGACCAGGGGTTGGGGGCATGTTGGAGTGATGAGGGGTGTGCCCCAGTCACATGGTTACCACAGTGATTGTGTACACCAGAGTCCCCAAACGCCCTGTCATCAACACGCCTGTGGTGAGCATCAGTGTCCATGACGATGAGGAGCTTCTGCCCCGTTCCCTGGACAAGCCGGTCACGGTGCAATTCCGACTGCTGGAGACGGAGGAGAGGACCAAGCCCATCTGTGTCTTCTGGAACCATTCAATTCTGTGAGCCTGCACTGCCCGAACCCCGAGGCCTCTGGTCTCCCCACTCTCCTGTCTCCTGACCCAGCCTCCTTCATTCAGGGTCAGTGGCACAGGTGGCTGGTCAGCCCGAGGCTGTGAAGTCGTCTTCCGAAATGAGAGCCACGTTAGCTGCCAGTGCAACCACATGACAAGCTTCGCTGTGCTCATGGACGTGTCCCGGCGAGAGGTTGGACTGAGGGGCAGCCTCAGAGCTGGGGGTGGGAGCCCCGGGCACTGGGCTGGGTGCTCAGACCCTGCCCTTCCTCATTCCCCTGGTCCTCTGCTACCCACCCTGCAGAATGGGGAGATCCTGCCGCTGAAGACACTGACATATGTGGCCTTAGGGGTCACCTTGGCTGCCCTGCTTCTCACCTTCTTCTTCCTCACTCTCCTGCGTGCCCTGCGCTCCAACCAGCACGGCATCCGAAGGAATCTGACAGCCGCCCTGGGTCTGGCGCAGCTGGTCTTCCTCCTGGGAATCAACCAGGCTGACCTCCCTGTAAGATCTCCCTCCTCACCCAACTTCCAGCCCTCTCCAGCTCCCTTGTGAGTCCTCCCCACCCCTACTCTCAACCCCTGCTCCTGCAGCAGTAACTGACAGAGCCTAGCTTCGGGCCTGGCCCATGGTTTTCTCTTCTCTGGCTCCCTTTGCTTCCCCAGCACCCTAAAAGTTCCTTCCTCTGGCCCAGTCTCCCCTTGAAGCACCTCCCAACACTCAGGCCCTCCCCCTCTGCCGGAGGAGATCAGAATCCATGCCCTGGGGATGCCCTGGTCGCTGACCTGGCCTGGGGCCCTCAGTTTGCTTGCACAGTCATCGCCATCCTGCTGCACTTCCTGTTCCTCTGCACTTTCTCCTGGGCTCTGCTGGAGGCCTTGCACCTGTACCGAGCGCTCACCGAGGTGCGCGATGTCAATGCTGGCCCTATGCGCTTCTACTACATGCTGGGCTGGGGCGTGCCCGCCTTCATCACAGGTACTCACACTCCCGTCCCCAGGTCCACCTTCATACCACATTCCCCCCCCCCCCCCCCCCCATATCCCAGGCCCAGAGTCTCCACATCCCAATGCCCAGGCTGAGTTCTTTATAGGTGTCCTTCTGATTTAACCCAGCCCCTGAGGCCCCTGCCTAGGGTCTGGGTCCCCCATCCTGACATATGTGGCCCTAGTCAAGAGGACCACATGGACAGATGGCGGACAGGACCTGTCATCCGCTGTGACTGCCCTGTAAGCCCTCTTGACCGCCTGGCTGATTCCCAAGCCCTGACCACCCTTTCCCCTGCTGTTGTCACTGTGCTCCCAGGTCTAGCTGTGGGCCTGGACCCCGAGGGCTATGGAAACCCCGACTTCTGCTGGCTCTCCATCTACGATACGCTCATCTGGAGTTTCGCTGGTCCTGTGGCCTTCGCTGTCTCGGTAAGTGCTAGAAAATGGGCTGGATGTGAGCAGGCTGAGTGTGTCCTCAGGATCCTCGTTAGGAACAGCTGAGGCTGCTGGGCCCCCGTGGGGTGGCAGCTGTCTATCCCCTGATGATCCCCTTCATATCTCCCCCTCCCCCCACTAGATGAGTGTCTTCCTGTACATCCTGGCGACCCGGGCCTCCTGCGCTGCCCAGCGGCAGGGCTTTGAGAAGAAAGGCCCTGTGTGAGTATGGGGGGTGAGTGCCTGGGCAGGGCACGGGCAGCGGTGTGGGAGGCCTCAGGCCCTACTCACAGCCTGCCCTTCTCCCCAGCTCGGGCCTGCAGCCCTCCTTCACTGTCCTCCTGCTGCTGAGCTCTGCGTGGCTGCTGGCACTGCTCTCTGTCAACAGTGACACCCTTCTGTTCCACTACCTCTTTGCTGCCTGCAACTGCATCCAGGTACCTGGCTGGGCCCATGCCTGTGGGCGATCCGTGGAGGTGGGAGGGGAAGCGTGGCTGTGGATGCCCGGATAAGCACTGAGACAGGTGCTGCCTCTTGCCTCTCAGGGTCCCCTCATCTTCCTCTCCTATGTGGTGCTTAGCAAGGAGGTCCGGAAAGCACTCAAGTTTGCATGCAGCCGCAAGCCCAGCCCTGACCCTGCCCTGACCACCAAATCCACCTTGACCTCGGTGAGGGAACCAGGGCTCAGGGAGGTAGAGGGGTCTCGGGGTGGGGGCTGAGGCAAGACACCCAAGGAGTCTGTTCTCTGTGCTTTGGTCCCACATTTCTTTCATTCCTACATCCTTTCCGGGAAAGGAGGAAGGGGAGGTGCAATGGTATGTGTGGCCTGGGAAGAAGGGGATCTGGGGGGTGGGGAGGAGGATTCTGACTTGGAAGAGATGGGAGTGGAGCTTGGAAGAATAGGATGAGGAAGTGGCCAAGACAAATAACCAGGTCATGAATGCTCAGCACGTAAGCACCCCCTGGGACTCTTGGTATATTTTCTGTGTCTCCCATGATGCTCTCAGGAGACAATTCCTGGGGCCATCTTTTACCAACAAGCCCTGACACGCCCGAGTCCAGGGTATTTGGGGTGCATAGGACTGGCACATTGAAGGCAGAGCCACTAGGTCCTAAGATGGGGGGTGCAGCAGAGATGTGGGGTCTCTCTCTTCCAGACCTGGGTGTGTGGGAGGTGGAACTTAGGGCAGGCTCCCATGGCTCTTCCACTCCAGGCCTATGGCCATCCCATCCTGCTCCTCCGCTTACTGACCTCTCGTTTCCTGCCTAGTCCTACAACTGCCCCAGCCCGTATGTGGATGGGCGGCTGTACCAGCCCTATGGAGACTCAGCCGGCTCCCTGCACAGCGCCAGCCGCTCGGGCAAGAGTCAGCCTAGCTACATCCCCTTCTTGCTGAGGTGAGCCCTGGTGACAGGAGGGCTGGAGAGGGGAGAAGAGCACCATGCATGCGTGCCAGAGCCGGGCCAGCCAGCTGCTGGGAGTGTACAATCATGGCTGACACCCATGGCAGCTGGAATTAGAAGGAGTAAAGGGTATGAACTGAAAAACACAGGAGAGAGAAGAGAGCTGAACCCTGGGCAAGAGGCCAGGTTGACCCTTCCATCATGTTCTTGTCTTTCTAGGGAGGAGTCTACACTGAACCCTGGTCAGGGGCCCCCTGGCCTGGGGGACCCAGGCAGCCTATTCCTGGAAGGTCAAGATCAGCAGCATGGTGAGGACAGAATCCCCTGAAGGCGGGTCAGGTGGGGGTACAGCTGCTTGGGTTTTGCTGAGGGTAGGCAGAGGTGGGTAGGCCAGCTGTGTTCTCTCTCCCATCCCCCAGATCCTGATACAGACTCTGACAGTGACCTGTCCCTGGAAGATGACCAGAGTGGCTCCTATGCCTCTACCCACTCGTCAGACAGCGAGGAGGAAGAGGAAGAGGCAGTGGCAGCCACCTTCCCTGGAGAGCCGGGCTGGGACAGCCTGCTGGGTCCTGGGGCTGAGAGACTGCCTCTGCACAGTACCCCCAAGGGTGGGCTAGCGCCAGGGCTATGGCCTCGAGGCAATGGGAGGGCAAGGGGCCAGGGATTCCTGGGAGGTAAGACAAGGGTGGTGACTCTGTCAGCTGTCTGTCTTCTCTGGGCCTCATCTACTTCCTTACTTCACCAGATGGGGGCCCTGGGCCTGGGAAGGCCCCCTGGCCCGGAGACTTTGGGGCCATAGCAAAGGAGAGTGGTGGCAATGGGGCCTCTGAGGAGCGACCGCGGGAGAATGGAGATGCCCTGCCTTGGGAGGGGTCGCTGGGCCCCCTTCCAGGACTTTCTGCCCAACCTCACAAAGGTGAGTGGGCGACCTCACACCTCACATTGGCCCTGTGCCTGGTGGGGCTCTCTAGGGCAGCCTGGTGCTCTCACCGCCCGCTCCTCACGGCACCTGCCCTCTTGACCCACAGGCATCCTCAAGAAGAAGTGTCTGCCCACCATCAGCGAGAAGAGCAGCCTCCTACGGCTACCCCTGGAACAGGGCACGGCATCTTCCCGGGGCTCCTCGGTCAGCGAGGGCAGCCGGGGCGGGCCCCCTCCCCGCCCACCACCCCGGCAGAGTCTCCAAGAGCAGCTGAACGGGGTCATGCCCATCGCCATGAGCATCAAGGCAGGCACAGTGGACGAGGACTCGTCAGGCTCCGAGTGAGTGTGGCCAGGTGGGCGGGACAGGGTACAGCCCTGAAGAGGCCCAGCTGGGCTCCGAGCTGCCTCCAGGCCCCCCCGGCCTGCCTTGGTTGGCAGTCAGAGGACGCACGGGCGGCGTGTAGCCCAGCTCCCTTACTGCGACATGCCACACACCATAGTGCCCGCGTGGGGACAGCCCTGCCCAGCGTCCAGCGAAGTGAGGGAGGGTAGGGAGCTGGGGTTGCTTTTCTGTTTCCTTCTGCTGGTGGAAGCTTCTCCCTGTCTCTCTGTTCCGACTAACCCTCCTTCTGCCTTTTCTGTCACTTTGCTTTCTTGCCTCTCCAGATTTCTCTTCTTTAACTTCCTGCATTAACCCTGGGCCAGTGGTTTCTACACCCTGAGGCTCCCTTACCTTCCCCAGCTGCACTCATGCCCCACTCCTGTCTTGTGCTTTATCCTGCCCCTGCTCCCCACCGCCTGCCCGCAGCAGCGACGAAACGTCCATCTGAGGAGCCTGGGCCTTGCCGGGAGGGGCACCCACCCCACCCAAGGCCATCTAGTGCCAACTCCCTCCCCCACCATCCCCCTCACTGCACTTTGGACCCCTGGGGCCAACATCTCCAAGACAAAGTTTTTCAGAAAAGAGGAAAAAAAAAGAATTTAAAAAAGGATCTCCACTCTTCATGACTTCAGGGATTAAGTTTTTTTATATGCTGGAAACTGACTCCCCTTTCCCTTCCCAAAGAGGATAGGATCTCCCAGGATACTCCCCAGCCTCTCCTCAGTTTCCCATCTGCTGTGCCTCTGGGAGGAGAGGGACTCTTGGGGGGCCTGCCCCTCATTTGCCATCACCAAAAGGAAAGGACAAAGCCACATACACCCAGGGCAGTAAGCCCTGCAGGCTGCACCGGACGGGCCTCAGTGTGGCAGGGGTGTCGGGGCAGAGTGCGCCCCTTACCCCACTGGTGCCACCCTCCCAGGAACTGAGAAAGCCCCGTTCGGAGAGGGGGCAGAATGACTCAGAGCCCCTGGACCCCCAAATGCTGCATAAACACATTTTGAGGGGAACCCGTGCCCCTGGGCAGTGCCGGGCCACCCCAGCCCCTCTCCTTTCCCTGGACTGCCACGTGCTGCAGCCCAGGCGTTTGCTCAGTTTGCTGACCCAAAAGTGCTTCATTTCCCTGCCCGACCCACCCGTGGGGAAGGCCAGTCACGTTAAGTTGCGCTTCTTTGCTGTTGTGTGGGTGGGACGGAGAGGAAGAGTAAGTACCATGCTGACTCCGTTGCTCTGAGCACAGGTCTCAAGTCTGGGTTCTGGGGTCCACTCACCCACCCCTAAGATCAGATAAACCCCACTTTGTCTGACATACTCTGGCCACTGAGACATGCTCTGTTTTTAACCCCTTCTGGGAATTGGCTCTCTTCTTCAAAGGACCAGGTCCTGTTCGTCTTTCTTCTTTCTTGCCCACCCCTGACCCCCAGCTCCCTGCGAAGAGAGAGTTAATATATATTTTTTATTTATTTGCCTTTTGTGTTGGGATGGGTTCATGTCCAGTCCCAGGGGGTCTGATGTGGCTGTTACAGTTTGGGTGTGTCCCCAGCAGTCCTGACATGGGGGCCTGAGGCCCTGCACCTTGCTACAGGCTGTCATCTCCCCTCCTGTCCCCCTACCCACCTCAGTTTTGCCAAATGCTATTCATTTGCATCACCATTTCTGCTAAGCATGTATTCCAGACTGTCACAGACTTTATTCTGGAGCAAGTGGCTAGAAAAACAGACTATGGGCAGAAAAAAAATGCTCCTGTTTCTCATTTGTAAGGCTGGTTTCTGGCTTTCCTGCCGTGGATTCTCCCCGACTTCTCCCCGCAGCAATTCCTGCAAAGGGTTAAAAATGTAACTGGTTTTTACTACTGATGACTTGACTTAAAAAATACAAAGATGCTGGATGCTAACGTGATACTAACCATCAGATTGTATAGTTTGATTGTGACTGTAAATATGGTAGGGTTTTGTGTTTGTTTATTTGTTTTTCATTTCCCCATACTACTGAATAAACTAGTTCTGTGCGGGTTGAGCACTGTCATCATGTGCTTCTGTCTGGTGTCCTGTCCTTCCCGAGGGAGGGAGGCCTGGCCTCAGCAAAAGGAAGGGCAGGAGGAAATGGGACTCAGATACCATGTGGCTGGCGAACTAGCCTCTCTACCAACACCCTGAACAGTGCTCCCCAAATAGCATCGTCAGTGCAGATCCCAAGTCCTGGTATTTTCAAGGAAGATGTGGCAGGGAAGTATAATTTTTCAAGTGGACAGGAGGGACTTATGTAGCTGGACTGGCTGCACAGAGCAGGTGGGCTTCCAGCCCAGCCCCTTAGGGCTGCTTCCTGCAGGCAGCATTCAGGAAGCAGGGAAGGATGAGTTGAGAGGCTGTGGGAATTTAAAGGTGCTCAATGACCAGGAACTTCCAACTTCACTTCTTTGGGCCATTTTGTTTTTTCCCATTAGAAATGAAGCAACTACTCTTACCCTCACCATTTGCTCTGCAACATTACTTCCATTCCCAAGTTTGGGGAATTACTTCTATTTCAAAGTTCTGTTCAACAAACTGGATAGGGAGTTAACATGGGGGTAATAGATGGTAGAGATTAAGAACACAGACCTGGGAACTAGATTGGCTTAAACTCTCTGGACCTTAGTTTCTTTGCCTGCAAAATGAGGATGATAAATAGCATCTGCCTAATTGAGCTTTTATGAGAATTAAATGAGTTAACACATGTACAGTGCACAGAACAGTTTACAGCGCATAGGAAGAGGCCAATAAATGTTGGCTTCCCTCTTTGTTGGTGGTAGGGATGGAGTGCATAAAGAAAAAGTACAAAGCCAGACCAAAGGGATGGGAATAAGCAGGCAGCTGAACAAGAAGGGCCGCTGTGGCAGGCAGGCCTCCTGCCTACCTGGCACAGCCGACTGCATGTTGCTCAGGTAGGTTTGGAGCAGGATGAGGGTGGGGGTGGGTACACAACACAGGACTGACCAAGAGAGCCAAAAGAACATGCCTTGTCCTCTCCGGCCACCAGGTGGCAACAGCACATCGGTCTGCTGCTCCTTTTGCTTCTCATGACCCACTAGGGCCAGGCCCACACCCAGGCCACATTTAAGTATGTGCCTAGGCTTGCCGACCTTCCGGGGCTTCTGTCAGAGCAGGCAGTCACCAACAGGCCCTGCTCACTACTGCAGATGCAGCAGGGAAAACACCTCAGGTATTCCTGCCTCTGCCAAATTTCTCTAGAGCCAGATACTCAGTGAGTTTCCATATCCTCTCCCCTAACTGTTCTTGGAATCCAGAGGGTGTAGGAGTTGCTGTAAGAGGCTGAGAGAAAGGTGAAATGTATATAGGCAGCTGTCACTGTGATAGAGGTGAGTGTATGAAATGAGGTGAAGAGCAGCCATAAAAAGAAAACAATGGAGGGCCCTTGGCCTGGGAACAGAGGAAGGCCATTTCAGTGCCTAAATACGGTGGATATGGGCATACAGAGTGTGGGGGCAGGGGGCACCAGCTGGCACTCCACTCTCTTTGCTCAGTCGCTGGCTGGTTTCCTTGAGTCATGGCCTGACCTCCAAGGAGTGATATTCTCTCAAAACTCACAAGGAATTGAGTTGATTCTGTTTGCAAGAGTCGAAGGATATGAGAAAAGGGACCCCCTCAGTTGAATCTGTTAAAGGAGTCTTTGTTGTTCGTTGAACAAACACCCATCTTGCACTCAAATATGTTGGGGGTTTTTTGTTTTGTTTTGTTTTGTTTTTAATCAATGGAACTTTCTGTTACACACAAAAATCACAACATGAGGCACTGCAGGGGATTATTAATCCTGGTACCCACCCTCAAGTTTAGTAGGGAAGACAAAAGGAGAACACCAACAATTCTAATCAAATAAGGCAGAACATGATGAGGTGTTCCAGTATCTTCTACCTGAGGCAATCAGTGAAAGTGAATACCAAAGGGATCTCTCATCCCATAAGTACAGCAGATAAGATGCTGAGGAGTTCCTAGGAGGCTCCATTCTCTTGCCATGAAAAAACACCCAAGTTGGGATATAAATAATATATAGACTATGGCTTGAGAGCCTCACATACTGTGAATTAAGCTATATTTAACTTGATCAGGACCTTTTAATAAGATACTAATTCTGGGAAAAGGTAGGCCGATCCCCATCTAATGCCAAAAAGGTGAGATCGTCACAGCTTGATTAGCTCACCTCTTAAAGGCCCTAAGGTCCTAGTCAGGCCCCTTCCAGGGAAGCCCTTCCTGGCTCCCTCATTGGAACCAGGTGTTTACTCCAAAATTGTTAGAAACTGGAGCAGGATGCACTTTCACATATACAGAGAATATAAAAATACACTTATTTTATTTTAGAAAAATGCAAGCCAATGGAGTAAGCTTATCATAAACTGGCCTGTTAAGAGTCACAGAATTCACAGGAAGAAAGTTCCAGAAGCCAGGTGGCTGCCTCTACCTCTCCAGACAGGCCAGACTCCAGCAGATGATGTCATTCAGGAGAACCACTTTTCTGAGAGCAGGGAGGTTAGTGACAGAGGCCGTTCACCTGTAAATGTCCAGTAAACCACTGCCTGGGAAGATCAAACTCTCTGGGGCTGAACACAAGAGTGGGGTTGGATGAGGATAACCTACTCTCCTGCCTTTCTCATCTTCTGTATGCTAACTTCACCGCTGGGAGGCCACCTCCCTTCCCCTGTCTTCTTTCAACCAAAGAGTTTGAATCCCTTCCAGCTCCACCCTACTCCACCCCATCTCTCATGGTCTCTACTCCGGGGTAGCAGCCCTGGTGGCATCTCTTCTTTCTGCCCCTGGGTCAGAATCTGCTGGAGTTAGGAACTGCCTCCAATGAGAGGGCTTGGGAGGCCGAGTCGAGTGAGTCCAGGCAGTGACTACAGTGGTCTGTTATTGAAATTCTTTTGCTGTCCCGATCTCTTTACCTAAAGAGACAAGAGGAATTGCTTTATTGCCCTTCTTCCTCAAGCCCATATGTCACCCAGCTGAGTTCAAGTTCCTTGGGTCAGGAAGAAATGGGACACTAGGATCCTCTAGGGTCCCCTTCTCATCCCCATCTTCACACAAAAGATTCGGGACTGATGTCCCTAATAGCTCAGAAGCCCAGATGACAGGGCAGAGAGAGACAGTACCTCAACCACTCTTACCTGGTAGGTCCTGCAACTGCAACTTTCCTGGGAGGCTGCAGGTTGCTGCGAGTGGCACCAGTGACAGGAAGATTTGGTCGCTGGGAAACAGGAACTAGATGCAAGTTAACAAAATGAATTAGCAGAAAGTTCAAGTGACATTCTCAAAAAGAAATACTGAATGAGAGCAAAGTTTGGGATTAGTGCCTTTCCTCCTACCCAAGGTAAAGAACAAAATGTATTTGAAAACCAAGGCTCAAACTCTTGGCCCAGGCTGAAATTCTCTCCTTAACTCAGCCTGGCCATCTTCAAATAGAGTTGTAATGAAGATGGAGAAAGTGGTCACCGTTACCAGCTCCGGGAGGTGCAGTCAAGCTGGACGAGAACAGGTATTCTTCCTCCTGACTTCTGACTCTTATGCTCATTCTTCCTCACCTTTGTGCCCTGCAGCACTTGGTCTTGGAAGTCCTTTCCGAGTTGACAGTGAATCTGGAGCCAGGGCACCTTTGCTGGGTGGTGTACTCCGGCTGGTGAGTGGCACCCGGCTGGCAGGCCTGGGGATGGCTGAGGGGACGGGCAGTCGACTGGAAGGTTTAGCAGCTGCTCCCTGTGGCCGAGACAGGCGCTGAGAGTTGCTGGTAGAAGGCTGTGGGGCCAAGACTGGTCTCACGGGGACAGGCGGGCCTGGTACAGAGGAGCAGAGGCATTTTAGGGTAAGCTCCACATCCTCCCTACTCCCACTCACCCACAGCTTTGCTGCCCAGGTCCTCTCACTTGCTGTTGCTCTCCCACTGGGCCCAGCTTTTCCCCGGATGGTAGGAGTTGATCGGGCAAGAGGAGAAGATGCTGGGCTTTTGGATGTAGGGAACAGATTGCAAGTGGGCGACTCCTGAAACACACAAAAAGAAAGAAAAAACAAAAGGGACTAGAATGGAAAAAGAACTTATTCTGCTGGCTGATTAAGGGACAGAGGTGGAACACTGCCTAGATCCCAGTAAGGAAGGGCAGAAGTTAGCTGCCAACATCGTTATCAAGACCAATACCATTTATCGAGCACTTATTATAGACATTATAGAGCTAGGCACAGTGGTAATTAAATGCATGGTTTCATCTCGTTTAATTCCAACAATTCTATGAGGCAGAACTTTACTGTTCTCATTTTACCAACAAGGAAACCAATTCACACTTGTATCAAGTCCCGCACTGTGTCTGGGGGCCTGAGTCCAGCCCAGACTCTCTAAACTCACCCTCTTCATGCTGGAGGGCCTCTTTCCAGAGGTGGCCCGAAGAGCCCTGACTGACCCCTTCCTATCGCTGCTCCGGAGTCGGGGTGTCAGGCTGCTTGGGGAGGGGGTGGTCCGAGCCAAAGCGCTCACAGTAGGCAGCAGGTCTCGGACAGGACTGTCCTTCAGCACAAAGGTTTCCCGCCGAGGACTGGGCTTCACCCTTCGAGGCCCTGGGCCCTCGCCTGCACTCTCCCGCTCCTGCAGGGCACACTGCTCCAGCTGCGCTGCCAACCTGTTGGCCTCATCAAGGATTTCCTCCAGCTTCTCGGGGCTGAGGCGGCCTAAGCTGAACCTCACACCCTGGGGGGTGGGGGCCGCTGCATTCGGGTCACTTCGGTGGGACAGGCCTCGTCGGAGGGGTTTTTCTGGAGTCACCAACACTGCGATGTCTTCCTCCTCACGACTGAGACAGAAAACAAGACAGCGTGCTCACACAGAAGAGAGCAGGAGTATGTACAAGGGAGACTGGGCAGAGCTCATGATAGAGCCAGAGACACAACCCCAAACCCTGATGCCCATGCTGGCTGTGAGATCTGGCTTGTGGATGATGAGATACCTGGTTCCAGAGGCCTAACATTTGCTGACATTGAATATTATGCCACAGTGAAGATGCAGCAAATCCACTCACCCTTCTTAACACCCTGCAATCTCATTCCAGCTTCTCCGTTCTCCTCTCTCCCAGCAGCAGTGTTACAGAGGTCCAAGGAAACCGGCCACCCAGCAGCCCCAGTACACCCAACCTTACTATTATAAATTACCAACCCAGAACTCAAAGGCCAAAAATTCAGCAGGAAGGGGTTAGAGACAGAGACACCGTTGGAGGAAAGTAGGTGGGATAAAGAGACTGGTGGTACCTGTCAGATGGTGACAGCCCTCCAAAGTCCAAGGTTTCATCCATTATAAACTTTACATCTGTCAGGGAATTAAGAATGAATGGCCAGCCCCGGGTCCCTAATATGGCTCTCAAATGCAGAGCCCCAGTCTTCCCTCCAGGGTTTCCTTACCTTCCTGCAAATCTCCCATGTTCCAGCCAGCAGGAGCAGGAGTCCGTTTAGACCTGAGCTGGAGAGAACACATACCTTCCCTCAGGTCTCCATCCTGCCCAAGGCTCTCAGCTGGAGTCATGCTGGAGGTAAAGCAAGCTTCCCAGGAGCAGCACCTGCCCGTTACTGCCGTTACCTCCCGGGAAGGTGCGGAGCACGCCCCCTGCACTCCAGTCCCCTTCCGCACACTGCGCTCCGCCCTCGGTTTGCGAGTCCTACTTTCCTCCCAGCCACCATCCTCCAGGTTCTTCCTCTCCCCAAGGCACCTTTCCACTCCCGGCGGCACCACAGCCACGCCACACCTCCAGCCCACCCACAGTTTTCACGTCCCGCCCCGCCTCACCTCCGGCGGACGGCGCTTTCTTCTCACAACTCAGTCCCGAGAATCAGCTCGGAGGGGGCGGGGCTCCTTTCGAATCACTCAGGCCCCACCCACTTCTACCACAAGCACGATGTGATTGGCGAATCCCAGCCTCCCCCCGCCTCCGGGGGGACCCGGGCGGCGGAGGGCAGCTGGCCGGAAGTCTGCCGTGTGGAGAGCCGTTCCAAGAACGACTCCGACCCAAGTACTGGAGCGGGGAGCCCGCGAGCGCGCGCGCGCGTGCCTGGAGACCGCCGCGGGCCAATGAGTGTGGGTTTCGTTTCCAGTCACCCTCGTTTCTCTGCTCCCTTCCCGGACTGCGAGGCGGAGCCGCGGTTTGTGCCGTCAGGGACCGGTGTGGTCGCCCTACGTGCTTCGCGGCCGTCGGCCCGAAAGCTAATGCTCGGCCTGAGGAAATGGGATGCTTTGGGCTCCCTCCATACGCAAGCGCCGCGTTTGCCCGGTTTCCTGAGTGGTGATTTTTCCAAGTTACGGAAGCACCTAAACATTGATATTTTAAATTATGTCGCGGTTCTCTAAGAAGTACATCTTCCATGGCTTTTTAGGCAAGAAAATTCAGAACCCGAGGGAGACGAGGTGTAAAGAAAACGACGGGCTTTTCAGAAGGCGATTTGGGTTCAAATTCGATCGTGACCCCTCCGTTTACAAGCGAGGCAGAGGCTTGAGTCGATTTTTATACTGGACCCCTCGCTTTGTCTATGAAGGGAGGATCGTGACCGTCACAGTTACGTGGTTCGGAGGATAATGATGAATGTCAAGTTTTATGCTGTGTGCCTTAGAGTCTTTTGAGGGGTTTCTTGTAACTTGCTACATCTAAACTCGAAGTTAGGGATTTTCTTTCTGTTATTTCCAAGTGTTGGCTGTGAATAGGCTGGGCCACCACTTAACAGAGTCTAGACATGTTCTAAAAATTAAATTTAAAGAGTCCTAAAAGTGGCTGAAGAGCTTTCCTGTAAACAAAGAACCTGAGTGCTGGTCTGCAGCCTTTGTGACAATTATTTCGGCTATTTATAGGCTTTTTGCTTTACTTTCTGGTTTTTAGCTATGAAGTTCAGGTGGTAAGGACTGCAGGAGTGAGATGTTACTATAATAAATGCCACTGGAAGCAAAGGTGGAATTTAATGGGGTGATAAGGAAAAGGGTGGGCAGGTCCAGAACTTGTAAGTTTATGTGAGAAAGAGCTGAGACAAAAGCATTGCCTCTTTTCCATTGGCTTGCTGGTTAAGGTGGAATTTTAGGGTTCAAGTTGCTTGTAGGATTCAAGTTTTATGGAGGTGGGACAACCAGAGCCAGTAGCTTCTGTCTTCAGGAAGTAGTGGCAAAGTGGAGATTTGTGTGAAAGAAGCAGTTAAGTAGCTGCATTCTTTCTTCTAGGAACAACCTGAGTGGGAAAACGGCACTTAATTCACTCATGTTCAGGTAAGTGGAGTGGGGGGTGGCGGGGGACAGCTTTGGTAAATTGGAAGTTAGTTTCTCTTAAGGAAACTCATCTCCATTTTTCTGTCGCCAAATTAGATTTTGAAAGCTGTTACAGTACCATAAAAACAGCAACAGA